>JAREIK010015304.1:0-36704 GCA_029783825.1 Sapria himalayana
CATATATCTATCTATCAGTCTATCTAATTACCTATCTATCCATCTGTTTATCAGTTTATCTATCTGTCTAACTATTTGTGTATCTATTAGTCTATCTATTTATTAATCTATCACTTTAACAATCTATCTATCTATCTATACATATATATGTCAATCAATCAATCTATCTATCTATCTATCTGTCTGTCTGTCTGACTATCTATCTATATATCTATCAATATGTCTCTCTATTTGTATGTATATTAGTCTGTCTATCTATCAATATGTCTCTCTATTTGTATGTATATTAGTCTGTCTATCTATCTATCTATCTCATTATTATTCAGTCTATGTATTTGTATAACTATATGTCAATCTAATGTTTTTTTATCTATCTATCTATCTATATGTCTATCTTTCTATCTAAATATATAGCTATCTCTCTTTCTCTGTATATAACTATCTGATAATCAATAAATCTATATGTCTATCTATATGTTTATCTATTTGTCTATCTATATTTCTAGAGAAACTATCTATATAGTATGTTATCTATCTATATTTCTTTCAATATGTTTATCAATCTGTCAATTAATCTATATATTGATATGTTTATCAATCTGTCTATCTAACTATCTATTTGTATGTCTTTCTATCTATCTATTTGTCTATAATATATATATATCTGTCTATCTATCTGTCTATTCATTTGTCTATCTGCCTATCTAAGTTTCTATCTATCTATCTGTATATCTGTATATCTGTCTATCTATTTTTCTATATATATATATATATAATATATATATATATATATATATTATTCTGTATGTCTACCTATTACTTTATCTATCTATCTTTCTTTCTTTATGTCTATCTATCTATTTATCATTCTATCTATCTGACTTTCTATTTGTCAATATATCTATCTATTTATCCATCAATCTCTTGAATTATTTGTCTAACTAACTATATATCTATTTGTATATTTATTTTTCTTTCTTTCTAATTATAGATCTATCTATCTTTTTGTCCAATTATATATATATATATATATATATATATATATATCTATCTGTCAGTCTGTCTACCTATCTCTCTATTTTTCTTTAAATTTATCTATCTATATATATTTATCTATATTTCTATCTATTATGATATGTTTATCTATCTATCTATCTATCTAACTATTTATCTAATAATAAATCTATCTATTTATCGATCTTTCTAATTATTTTTCTAATAAATAATATATATTTATCTAACTATCTGTATATGTATCTATCTATCCATTTATTTATCAATATATTTGTTTATCAATCAATCAATCTATTTGTCTATCAATCTACCTATCAATCTATCTATCAATTTATTTTTCAATCTGTTTATCAAGATTTTTATCAATCTGCCAATTAATGTGTCTATCAATATATCTATCATTCAAATTATCAATCTATATAACTATCTATCTATATATCTCTATATCTATTTGTTTGTCTATTTGTTTATCTATATATCAATCAATCAATCTATCTATCTATGTATCTGCCTATCTATTTGTATGTCTATCTGTCTATCTCTTTGTCTATCTATCTGTCATTCTATATATATATATATATATATATATATATATATATATCAGTCTATCTTTCTTTCTAGATATATAGATAGTTAGATAGATAGACACACAGATATAAACAAAAAGATAGATAGATAGATAGATAGATAGACATAGAGATGACAGACAGATTGATAGAAAGATAGATAAATAGAAAGATAGTTAGATAGATAGATAGACAAATAAATATACACATTTATAGATAGATCGATAGATAGATAGTTAGACAAATTAATACATAGATAGATAAATATAAATATAGATAAATAGATAGATATACAAAAGTTAGATATCTAGATAGATAGATAGAAAGTTATATAGATAGATACATAGATAGACACATAGATATACAAATGGATAGACTTAACGATAGACAAATATAGAGAAAGATTGATTGATAGGTAGAAATATAGATAGATATACGGATAGATAGATGGATAGAAAGATTGATAGATATATAGATAGATAGACATATTGATAGATAGATAGATAGATAGAAATATATATATATATATATATAGATTGTCAGATAGATAAATAGATAGGTAGAGATATAGACAAATAGATGGATAGATAGATAGTCAGATTGATAGACATATTGATAGACAAGATGAAAAATAGATTGATACTTAGATTTATAAATATATTCATAAATAAATTGATAGACATATTGATAGATAAATTGATAGACAGTTAGATAGATAGATAGATAGATAGAAAAACAAATAGAAAGACAGATAAACATAAAGATAGACAACTAGAAAGATAGATAGAAAGATAGACAATAAAATAGAAAGACAATTAGATAGACATATATTGAAACATATATATAGATAGATATGATGACTGGTAGGCAGACAAAAAGACAGACATATAGATAGATAGATAGATAAACTGAGAGTTTGAAATACAGACAAATAGATAGATAAATAGATAGACAGACAGACAAATAGATAGATATATATATATATATATATATATATATATTTACACACACACACACACACACATAGAGATTGATAGACAAATAGATAGGACAAATAAATAGATTGATTTATTGATTGATTGTTTGATAGATTGACTGATAGATTGATAATTAGATAGATAGTCATATACAAAGATAGAAAGATAGATAGATTTATAGACAGATTGATAAACAAATTAATAAACAAATTAATAAACAAATTAATAGACAGGTTGATAGAAAAATAGATACACATATAGATACACATATAGTTAGATAGATAGGTAGATAGATAGATAAATAGACAGATAGAGGGATATATAGATAGATGATAGACAGATACATATACAAATAGATAGATAGTTAGATAATTTGCTAGATATATAAAAAGATAGATAGGCTTATACAAAGTATGATATATAAATAAATAGATAGGCAGGTAGAAACACAGATAGATTGATTGATAGATAGAAATATAGATAAATAAACAAATAGTTAGATAGATAGTCTGATAGTTAGATAGATAGATCGATAGATAAATAAAAAGATAGATAGACAAAATGATAGTGAAATATATAGATAGATATATATACAAATATATAAATATATAACAGATTGATAGTTATATACATAAAAAGATAGATAGATTGTTAAACAAATAGATAGATAAATAGATTGATAGATATATTCATATTGATATACAGATAGATAGATCGATCAATAAAAAATAGATAAATATATAGCGAGATAGATTTATTGATAGTTAGATTGAAAGAAAGATATATAGATAAACAGATAGATATACTTATATATAGACAAATAGATATATATATATATATATAAATAGATAGATAATTAGATATATATATATAGTAAGACAGACAGATTGATTGATTGATTGACAGATAGTTAGATAAATAGATAGATAGATAAATAGACATATAGATAAATAGATAGATAGACAGAAAGAAAGACAAATAGATAAAGAGATAAATAAATAGATAGGAAAATAGATAGAAAGATATATAGATAGATAGAAATTCTCATTAATAATTAGATAATTTGACAAATATATAGACATATAGATAGACATATTGATAAATAGAATTTATAGACATATAGATAGACAATTAGATTAATAAATAGATATACAAATAGATAGATATATAGATATATAGTTATATAGAGATATAGATAGATATAAATATAGATATATATCTAGATAGGTAGATAGATAGATAGATAGATTGAAAAAGAAATAGATACAGAGATAAATAAATAGATAGGTAAATAGATAGATAGATATGTTGATCAATAGAAATTCACTTAAATAGTTAGATAGTTTGACAAATATATAGACAAATAGATAGACATATAAATAATAGATTTATAGACATTTAGATAGATAATTAGTTAAATAAAAAGATGGAAAAATATATAGCTAGATAGATATATAGATAGATAGATTGATAAATAGATAGATAGATAGACTGACATATAAATAAACTGATAGATAGAGAGATCGATTATAAATAGATAAATAAATTGATAGATTGATTGGCACATAGATAGACAGACAGATAGACGTATAGATAGATAGACATATTTATAAAGATATAGACATACATATTGACAAATAGATGGATAGATAGATAGACAAATCGATAGATGGATAGATAGACAGACAAATATATAGATAGAAAGATAAAGAAACACAAAGATAGACATATAGATAGATAGATAAATAACTAGTTAGACATATATGCATATATATAGATAGACATATTGATAGACAAATAGACAGACATTATACAGAAAGATAGACCAACTAATTGATAGATAAATAGATAATCAAATAGGTAGGCACACAGATTGAAAGTCAAATAGACATACAAATAGATAGGCATCTAGTAAGATAGATAGATAGATTGATTGATAGATAGATAGATTGATACACAGATAAATAGACAAATAGATAGATAGATAGATAAATAGATAGAAAATGGATAGATAGATAGATAAATAGATAAATATACATACCGATAAACATATTGATAGAAATTGATAGAAATTTTGATCGATAGAATGAAAGATTGTTAGACACATAGATAGAAAGATTGATTGAAAGAAAGAATGAATGATTGATTGATTGATATATTATATATATACAGAGATAGATAAAAAAAATATAGATATATAATTAGATAGATATATAAATAGATAGATAGACAGATAGACAGACATATACATAGAGAGATAAAATGATAGATTGATAGAAATATAGAGAAATAGATAGACAGAATGATTGATAGACTGATAGATAGACAAATAGATAGAAATATAGATAGACAGATATATATATATATATATATAATAGATAGTTAAGATAGACAAACAGACATATAGATAAATATATATATATACCCACACATATAGATAGAAAGATAGATAGACAGATAGATTAGATAAATAGATAGATATATATATTGATAGACAGATAGATAAATAGATTAATAGATAGTTTGGTAGACAAATTGATAGATAGAATGATAGATAGATTGAAAGATAGTTCGATAGATAGATAGATATATTTGTAGAAAGAAATAAAAATAGATAGATAGACAGATTGATAGAAAGATAAATAAAAAATGGATATACAAATAGACATATAGATAAAGAGACAGATAAATAGATAAAAAGATAGTTAGTTAGTTAGATTGACATACAGATAGACATACAAATAGACAGAAAAATAGATAGAAAGATAATCAGACATATAGATATACAGATAGGGAGATAGACAAATATATATATAAACAAATAAGCATAAGGATTGACAGACATATATATATATATATATATATATATATACAGATAGAGAGAAAGAGAGATAAACATATAAACATCTAGATAGATAGATAGATAGATAGACACAAAGATAGATGGACAAATTGACAAATAGATAGATAGACAGACAGATAGATAGACATGTAGATTCACAGATAGATAGATATATACATTGACAAATAGATTGATATAGAGATAGATTGATAGTTAGATTGAAAGATAGATATTTAGATAAATAGATAGATAGAAAAATAGATAGATAGATAGAAAGATAGATTGACAGATAAATAAATAGATAAATTAACACATAGATAGATAGACAAATAGATAAAAAGATAGATAAATAGATAGTCAGTTAGTTAGATTGACATACAGATAGACATACAAATAGACAGACAAATAGATAGAAAGATAATCAGACATATAGATATACAGATAGGGAGATAGACAAATATATAGATAGACAAATAAGCATAAGGATTGACAGACATATATATATATATATACACAGATAGAGAGAAAGATAGATAGACATACAAACAATTAGATAGATAGATAGATAGACACAAAGATAGATGGACAAATTGACAAATAGATAGATTGATAGATAGACAGATAGAAAGACATGTAGATTCACAGATTGATAGATAGATAGATACATTGACAAATAGATTGATATAGAGATAGATTGATAGTTAGATTGAAAGATAGATATTTAGATAAATAGATAGATAGATAGATAGAAAGATAAATTGATAGATAAATAAATAGATAAATTAACACATAGATAGATAGACAAATAGATAAAATGATAGATAAATAGATAGTGAGTTAGTTAGTTAGATTGACTTACAGATAGACATACAAATAGACAGACAAATAGATAGAAAGATAATCAGACATATAGATATACAGATAGGGAGATAGACAAATATATAGATAGACAAATATATAGATAGACAAATAAGCATAAGGATTGACAGACATATATATATACAGATAAAGAGAAAGATAGATAGACATACAAACAATTAGATAGATAGATAGATAGACACAAAGATAGATGGACAAATTGACAAATAGATAGATTGATAGATAGACAGATAGATAGACATGTAGATTCACAGATAGATAGATATATACATTGACAAATAGATTGATATAGAGATAGATTGATAGTTAGATTGAAAGATAGATATTTAGATAAATAGATAGATAGAAAATTAGATAGATAGATAGATTGATTGATTGATAGATAGATAAATAGATAAATTAACACATAGATAAATAGATATATAGATAGATAGATAGATAGATAGAAAAATTGATATTCATATAGATAGATAGATTGATTGAAAAATAGCTAGAAATATTGATAGTTAGATAGATATATAGATAGATAGATAGACAAATAAATGATAGATACAATGATAGATTGATAGATAGTTTGATAGATAGATTGACAAATAGATTGATAGATAGATAGATATATAAACATAAAGATAGGTAGGTTAATAGATAGGCAGATAGATAAATTAATAGATATATAAATTGTTATATAGACAAATAGGTAGATAGATAGTTAGATAGATTGATAGATAGATAGATAGAAAAATAGATACATAGTTAGATAGACATATAGAAATATAGATAGATAGATAGATATACAAATAGATTCACTACAACAAAAAACATAATCAAAGATGCTTAAAAAGCATCATTAAATATAATTCATGTTGCTTATCAATAGTGTCATCCGCTAGCCTGTCATAAAAAGTATTTGCCTATAATGTCATTTTTTAGCAGTGTTGTTGAAAAAAAACCTTGATGCTAAAATAAACTGTCATTGTTTATTATACCAATCTACCTTAACACTCAGAAAATGTCATAATTTGTTGTATCAATCTTAAAATATTTGAATACAATGACACTTAGTAAAAGTGTCAAGGAAGATAATGATTTAATTAAAAATCAATTGAATAATTATTGTAAATATATTTTCACCTGTTATTGTAATACTGCATGCACATAAGAAAAACATACTTTACAATCCATACCAAGATTAAAGTTTTTAATTACAATGGGGAACTTGGACTTATTACATTTCATAAAAATAAAATATATCACAATTTGAACATTCATTTCTTTAATTCAATTCAAAATTTCTTATATAATCAACCCAATTGTGCCTTATCTCCAAGAAACTGCTTCATGCTAACTTGGCTAATTTGAAGCCGAAAGTCGAAATCACAATTTTTTCCATTGCCAATCTACAAAAAAATCTATAGTTGACAACATAAACAAAAGATAATATGATAATAAAATTCCAATTGCATATTCAATTTAAAAATATTTAATAGAAAGTAAGAAGTAATAAACTTGATCTCATTATGAAAAATACTTGTATTAGCACAATAGTTCATAGACCATTCCAAAGTTGGAAGATCTTCTAACTTGACCAAAAAAAAGTTTACCTTTAAACTCCTAAGAATCATGCATACAATATACTAACGTAATTCAACCTTTGAAAATTAGAGAAATATCATGAATGTGTAAGGAAAATACTAAAATGTCTTCAAATGATTATGTCTAACAATTTACCATTCAGTCATAGTTTAGGTCAAAAGAGATATAAAGTATGAACCTCTCCAAAAGTTAAAGTTGTAAATGCCAAAATTTGTTCATGCTTCAATACAAAAAGGTGTCCCCAATGCTTTTCAAACCAATGAAAGTATTAATTGAGTCACCAACATCACCCATTCAGGATGTACTTCATCCAACTCATCTTTGTTGTATGATTTTATCCCATTAAACTGTTGAAAAGTAAAGAAATATTTTCATCAATTAAATTGGAAAATAAAAAAACATTGATATATTGAGAACCAACAAATCAACACATACCTTTTTTATAAGACATCCTTGATCGAGAATGATATCTCTCATATATCTCATCACATAGTATCCACATTCAACACTACCTTGTTGTCTTGGGCACTGAATGGAAAAAAAATCATTATATATATGAAGTTACTTGCAAGTCATATTGTACTAAGTTTAAAATTAAGATGAAGACACTAAATATTTTATTACCCAGTTTATGAGTTATTTACCCCTAATACAACCCAATTAGACTCTTTTTTTGATGATTTATGTTTTTTAAGTGGATAAATTCTTAAAGCCCTGCATGAAGAAAATAATTTTTTATTACCAACTATGCTTCATTCTATAATATCAAGGGAAAAACTTACATATTAACAATATCTTTTAAGATCATTTAAAGGTGGATGATGCAAGGAATCAAGGTAATAGGCGATCAAAGTCCTTATGTCAAGTACCACCAATACCCAATGACAACTACAAAATTAACATTAGTGTAACAACATAATATTTATAATTTGATAAATATGCATACTTATAAGCTTACTTATGTTTAATAACTTACCCTGTGTTATATGGAATAAAAACAAAATCAGCATTATTTGCATTCATCAACCGATTAGCTATAACCCTTGACCTATTTTTCTTGCTTGCTTCTCCCAATCCAGCTTTGGAAACCAAGGTCGGATTTACAAAAATAAATCACTCTGCCTCTTTAGCATCAACCATCTTTTTATGCAAGTGCCTGGTTTAATTTCACATAATATTTAAAAGTTTTAATATTTTAATTTAACTAATATTAAATACAATTCTCATTATGAAAAATTAAAGCATAAATGAGATAGTTAAAATATATGAAAAACTTATTTAATGTTTCTCTTACCATATATAGAACATAAGGCAATTAGATGACATATCTATTGATGAAATTATGATATCCATATCTTCGTTCATGAGGAAGGTCTTAAAAGACTCTCCAAAAACATCCTCTATGATTTCTACTGCATGTATCATCTCATCCTTTAACAATAGCCCAACTAATCTAGCAGAGTTCTTGATATCTATAGGGTTCTCATCCTTAAAACTCAATGTTCTCTCTTTATTCCTCTATTTCTTAAATTTCTTTGAATCCGATCAAACATAAAATATCATTGTATATATAAGATTAGTCCTAGATAAAATTGTTTTTTTATTATTAACAAAAAATTTTTTTAAAAAAAAGCACATACTTGGATGCGATGAGTAGTAAGAATGACTAATTGGGCAGGCCATAAAATTTGATGCCCAATAGCATCTCCAATAGTGGTAATTTGGCTTGTAGTAGGTACAAGAAGTAATGCATTTGGATCATAAGAAACATCCACAGCAACAAGGAAGTTAGCACCACATTCAAGTACCATTGTTCCAGATATAACTACATTTTCTTTTGTCCCTATGGCCAATTGAGATTTCCTTACCTTTAAAATGAAACAATATTGTTTAGTTATATGCAATCATCTAAAGTTGATAATTTCCAATTAGGAAAGAATTAGTTAGAAAAAATTGAGTTATCATAACTTAATGAGCTTATTAATATAATTTATTATACAAACTTATATTGTAACATTACTTCTATATTTTCATATCAACTAGGTAAGTTGATACGAAAATTATGAGTTTGTGTTAACACATTTTTATTATAGAACATAATATTAAATACAACTTACTTTGTTTGCTTTTAGCATTGGAGGAGTGTGGTCTTCTACTTGACGTTTTGATTGCTCAACACTTTCAGGAAGGACAAAATGTTTTTGGAGCATGTTAGAGCTACCAACATCAGATTGAGGTGCGGTGGGTACCATATGAGAGAGTTGGAATAAAATCTTTGCCTCAAACTTTGATTGTCGCTCTTGCGATTCTTTCATAAATTCCCGCAAAACACTATCTGCCATAGAATGAAAATATTGTCGTGGAATATAATGTTTTCCTTTAGCTCGTACTCGACCACTATATTCAGGAGTTCCCAATGCTTTAGTAAGTATGACATTTCCATTAAAACTCAAACTACTTTCTTGTGATTGTTGCAACATCTTATCCTGATACACAATGATATTATAAAATTAAATGTCATATTGGTTAATATAAATAAGTTATTAACGTAAATGAAAAATATGTTTCATAACTTATACTTACAATCTTCTCCACTATCGGAATGACCACTTCATCATACGTGCCATCTTTTTTCTCCATTGCTTTCTTCCATAATACACTTCTATCAATGACTTTAGTAAAGCCAGTTTCTACCAACTTTTACAATATTAAAATATAATATAATGAGTCTCTAGGCAAATTCAACATAAAATAAAAAGTAAAGTAACAATATATTTAACTTATCATCTCTTCCTCAAGACCAGCATATCCCTTCCTACTAAGATGATGATTATAAATATGCTTTTTCCTTCTTTCTTTTTGAACTTCTCTAAACTCCTACAAATTTTAAATTATATTAAGTAAAGAAAAATGAGTATATGACATCAAAATAATGAGAAATTTACCTGAAATCTTTGAGACAATCTTTTTTTGATAAAAATTATCCAATCTTCATCTTCAATAAAACTATATTCAACTGGTGGTTTTTTAAGAAGCTCTAGTTGGTCTTTGAAAGGAATTATATACTTTGCAGTCAATATGTTCTTGAAAGATCTAAAGCACCTACCAATTGATTTTATATAGTTCCTTCTACTTTTACAATCCAATGTAAATGCAGCATAGAAGTAATGAACATAGTTATTATTTGTTAAAAAAATTCACAAATATAATTAGAAAAAGTTATAGATAGAAAAAAGAATTACAAGTTTACCTCAATTGAGTCCCACAATTTATTCTTCAATTGCTTAGGTACATGGTGCCAAGTGCTATATCTAATTGGGACCATGGTACATACCAATATGCCTAAATAACTTGTGAAATGCACCACAGCTTGTCCGACATAAACACCATCAACATTATACTTTACTGCAACTTTTATTCCTTTGCTCATATTCTTGATAATCATAGTCTTTCTTGATAATCATAGTCTTTCTTGATAATCATAGTCTTTCTTGTTATCCCTCTACATCTATTTCTTGTAGTTTCTTTAGCTTGTTGGTATGTTTCCATACATATCATAAAAATAATTATAATGTTTAAATAAAAGTACAAAAATATTCAACAAAAATTTAAAGAATAAAAAATTAACTAATTAAAGGCATTACCTAATCAGCTGCTTTGCATAAAACATTATACTATCAATGTTTTAAATATTATCAACCTGACATTAACTAAAATTGAAAGTATAATAATCATCTAATATCAAAGATGAATAAATTAATTAGTAAGCATACATTTAAAATACAAAAAACTATAGAAGCATATCAATTCACAATACCATAACAAAGATAAAAATTGGATACATTTATGATTTGTTCTCAACCCAAATTCCCTCACAATCATCTCGAATACAAATTTGATCAAAGTCATCCATTGCATCAAATAATTTAACTTGTGGCAAATAAGATATGACTGGATTGTGTTCAATAGAATTGTCCATTGGATCATCATCATTTGCTCTTTCTGTGAAGTCTTGTTGAGGAGTTGACAAAATAATTGACCATCTTGGATTAAGCTGATCTTGTACATAGAAGACTTTTTTAGCTTGGTAGGCTAATATGAACGGATCTGACTTATGAGCCAATCTGCTAAAGTCAACTAAGGTAACCCCAAGATCATCAACCCTAATTCCATTCTTATTATCAACCCAATCACACTTGTAAACTGTAATTCTAAACATAGTATAATCAAGGTCCCAAATCTCAGTGATAACCCCATAGAAACAAAGTTTCCCGAAAATAGGATTTTTATCCTTAGCACTAGTAATTTGCATGGTCGTTGCTACAATACTAGCTCCACTATTTTGGGTAGCTAGTAAATCATCACGCTCTTTGGTATTATATTGACAACCATTTGATGACATAACCATTATACTTCATCACATAATGGCCTGGACCATCAGCGATCCATTTAAGGGTTTCAGATACAGGTTCATTATTTCTCATTGCAACTTCAACCTATAGAAATAAGTTACAGTTATCATTTATATGTTAACCAATAATGTAAAAGAAAAGGAAAATTTAAGAAACCATTGTAGTACCTTTTGCCGTAACCAAAAGGTAAAAGTACGAGCATGCTCATCCTATAACCACTTTTGCCTTTTTGATTGACGTGGATGTTTCGCTTTCAGCCATTTCATGTGCTCTCTATGAGGTCATGTATAATAATTAAATAATTGAGTAATATATTATATGTATAACAAATAAAGAAACAAAAAGTTAGTGGTACTTACTCAATATAAGATTGGACAATTGATGTATTTTTCAACACATAATGATGTGCTTATAACCATAAATTGGAATTGGTCTTCATAGTAAGACCTCCAAATATTGGTGCCCCGACTTGGTGGTGAATGTTTAAACTACTAGGAATTCCAATTGCTTCCACATTTGATAAGTACTCTGTACTCTGTACAATATAGCATTCCACATTTGCTTCCACATAGATAGATAGATAGTTAGAGATATTGATAGACCGATAGATAGAAAGATAGAAATATGATAAGTAGAGAGATATATAGATACATAGATAGATAGATAGATGCATAGATAGATAGATCGATACATTGATAGATTGATAGAAAGATAGACAGATATATAGACATATAGAAAGATAATTAAATGCACAAATTGATAAATAGATAAATTGATAGATATAGAGATAGATAGATAGACAGATTGAATGTCGCATAGATAGACAGATAGATTGATCAATAGATAGACATATATATAGATAATCAGACAGATAGATAGAAAGATAAATAGACTACTGATTGATATGTATGTACGATTTCATACATAGCCTTTTAATACTTTCATAAACCTTTCAAATGGGTACATCCACCTAAAGTAAACCGGTCTACAAAGTGTCACTTCTCTTACAAGATGTACAGTAAGATGCACCATGATATCAAAGAATGAAGGTGGGAAGTACTTTTCAAACAAGCATAATGTCACCACTATCTCATTTTGTTACTCATCTAATGAAGAAACATCAACGACTTTAGTACAAAGAGCATTGAAAAAGAAACTCAATCTACAAATGGCATTCCTAACATGCTTGGGCAAGATAGAACATAACAAAACCGGTAAAAATTATTGCATTAATGCTTGATAGTCATGAGATTTTAATCCATTAAGTTTCAAGTCTTCCATTGACACGAGGTTTCAAAGGTTCGAACAATATCCATATGGAACCTTCAATTGTGAAAGTGTTTGACAAAACACATTCTTTTCCACTGTAGAAAGTGTATAACATGCAGAAGGGAGATATGTTCTCTTTGATTCAAACATTGGTGCCAACTCACTCCTTAAGCCCATATCTACAAGATCCAAGCGATAATTAAGCCCATCCTTTGTCTTAACTGCAATGTTGAGTAAGGTACCAATAATGATTTCACAAAGATTTTTCTCAATATGCATTACATCCAAATTATGACTAACATGAAGATATTTTCAATACTCAAGATCAGATAATATAGACTCTTTTTCTAATAATTTGTATTTTTGATTTCAGATTTTCCCAAATTAACCTTTTTTTCCCCCAAGAATTGCAAATTCCATTGATTTTTTTTAATATTTCTTCGCCAGTCAATATTTGTGGAGGTGACCCAAACTCTTGTTTCCCATCAAATACTTTCTTTTGTTTCTTATATGGATGTTTTCTTGGAAAAAATCATCTATGTCCAATATAGGAGTTCTTTTTTCCATGCTTTAACTTACAAAAAGATATTTCTTCTCCACATATTGGACAACCATAATATCCTTTAACTTTGTAGCCTGTCATGTTTCCATATGTAGGAAAATCATTGATTGTCCATAATAGAATGGCTCTTAATGTAAAGATTTATTGTTTATGTACATCGTAAACTTGAACTCCGACCTCCCACAATGTTTTTAGATCTTCTATTAGAGGTGCTAAATAGACATCAATGTCATCGCCAGGTTGTCGTGGACCTGAAATTAATAAAGGTAATATCATAATTTTTTTTTTCAAGCACAACCATGGAGGAAGGTTGTAAATTATCATGAGAATGGGCCAACAACTATGTTTGCTATTAAATGAAATGTGAGGATTTATGCCATCTGTAGAAATTGCGAGTCTCAAGTTTCTAGGTTCTAAGGAAAACTCGGGCCATCTGCGATCAATTTGCTTCCATGATGGTGAATCTGATGGATGACACATTTTCCCATCAAAATTACTTTCTTCAACATGTCATATGAGCTCTTTTGCAATTTTTGATGATTGAAACATTCTTCTAAATCTTGGAATTGGAGGAAAATACCACATTACTTTTTCAGGAACTCCTTTTCTCCTCTTAGTTCCTATGTTATCTGTCTTCCACCTCAAAGTTCCACAGTTAGGACATAAGGATGTATCTTTCAACTCCTTCCGATAAAGTACACAATCATTTGGGCATGCATGTATTTTCTCATATTCCATTCCCAAAGAATTTAATGTCTTTTTCACTTCATACATCGATAAAGGTAATTCATTATTTAAAGGCAACATTTCTCCAAGAATTTGTAAAAGCTCTGAAAAGCTTTTATCAAAACACCCAAAATGTGCTTTCAAGTTGTATAATTTGATCAAGACAGGCAATCTCGTAAAGTTTCTACAACCAGGATATAACGGTTTTTCTACATATTGTAGTAATCTTGCAGACAATTCAGGATCATTTTGATAATCATCATGTGCAACTTGAATCATTTCTATTGTACTACGTTGATCATCAAATTGAAGTCTATCATAATGTTCTGCTCTTATGGAAGGTGGACCACTTGGAGCTGCTTCTCCATGCCAATACCATGTATGGTAACTTTGATCAATTCCAAAGAAAAACAAATGGTCTAGAATCTTTTGAGGAGTATTGAAAATCATATTACCACATTGTAAGCATGGACATTTAATGGAGGTTTTATTTGCAGAATTTTGTATTGCAAATGCAACAAAGCATACAACTCCATCTTCATATTCCTTCGATCTTCTATTCTTTGAGGTCCATGAACGATCCATTTTTAAAGAACAAATTATTTCCAATAGTGATCACACTTCAAATGGAAGAAAATTTCAACATTCCAATGTTATTTGTTTAGCAACCACTTTTTTATCTGTTAAAAAAAATTCAAAAATCAATTTAATAAAATATTAATAAGCATGTCTGATATAAGATAGACGGGATGAGTATTAATATTGTAATAATGTTGAATTTGTTTACATAGTCAACATGATTAGAATAATATTTAAACATGAGAAATTATTTCTCACATTTAGTATGATTCTTAGAAAAAGAAATATTTAAACAAAAAAATATCATTTAATTATTCTTTATATAAAAGTCAAATATGAGAAAAGTCAATTTATTAATAAAAAAATATTTTATTCTCCTCCAAATCCGATCCTAGAACCTCCCATAATGCATTATAAGTTTTTATTCCTTTTTTCGTTATTTTTTTTAACGAAAAATTATTTAAATCATATTTGAGGTAAAAGCTATTTCTCTAATTTATAAGAAAAAAGGACATTACATTGGGTAAAAGGAAAAATAAGATGATTTTTTTATCAAACATGTCTAAGGAAAAGAGAAAATAAAAAGTGTTTTGAGAAAAGGAAAATTTTAATTAGCCATGTATTTTCCTTTTAACTATATTATTTTATTTATTTCTAGCTACTTAAAAATTTTATATACTATTTACTAGACCCCCAAATCTTATTTTCCTTAGTTGTGTAGCTTATTTTAACAAATACTTTGCTTAATTTCTCATTTTCAATAATCAATATTCCCATGTATAATTGATATATAACGTATATATTCTCTTTTTGATAGTAATATCCTTATTTGTGTATATTATTTTTATAAATACTTTGTTTAATTTCTCATTTCCTATAATCAATATTCCCAAGTATATAAGGTATATATTTTTGTTTTGATAATAATATCCCTCTTTTCTTTTTTTTCTTTTTGTGAGGAAGATAGTAATATTCTATTCATACTTCTCAATGTATATAAATCATTTAAAAAATAAAGTAAAAGTATTTAATTAGGTGAGTATTAATTTACCTATCATCTATTTCTATACAAGATAATAATATATTTTGACTTTGCTGTAATATCTAACATAAAATAAACAAATACGTGACCTAGACGAATTTATAGATATGACATTACATGTCTCTAGGTCCTTAGGCTAATTGTTTTTGAAATGTCATGACTATAGAGCACACCTTTTTAGGAATTATCGCCTCCTTTTTTCCCATACCTTCATAGTATGAAAAATAGAGGAGGAGAGAACAAATAGAACAACATGTATAAAAATGACACAAGATCAAAAATAAAAAAGAATGGATAATCACCTGCTCAATGCCAATAACAAGATTTTCCCACTCTATATCCCTTGTAATGAGCAAATTGGAACTTGCAAGAAGAACTACAGACTGAGACTGAAAATGGGATATGAAAAAGAATTTATCATTGCTTTTTGGCAGAATAGTAGCCTGAAAATAGGAAGAAGATAACTCAACTACGGCAAAATCACCAACAAACCCAGCACCAACATCACAAAATCTGCATTGATTGAAGGAAACATTACTAATTTAACTTCACAAAATAGCAACACAACACACGATGCCGAAGATATGCTGCATAAGCCATGTACAACTCCACTTTACACAATTCGTAAAATAAGCCGTGTAGAAACTGATGACAAGAGTAATTGACTGTAATTTCTCTCTTTGGATCCCAATTTACACTCCTTTTCAGCTTTTTATTTTGTCCTGTCAAGCTACAAAAATTTTCTGTATAACAAGGGTAGCCATTAAGCATCATGCATTTTGGTAACATATCTACTAAATTAACAATAATGGGCAGTGAGGACCTATCGTGCAACACGTAAGAATCTATTCACTAAGATCATGTGCGAGAATACAACAACCTAGAGGATGAAGGATATAAATAAGCAAAGAGAATTTTATCAATGAAGAAATGGAAAACAAAGCTATAGAAAAGCAGGCCGAGACTCTTCCACTCAACTCTTCCAGTTTGTTGCTAGTGCCATTTTAAAACCTTTTACATATTTTAAAAATAAAAAATACATACTAATTAGTTCCAATTCAATAAATTGAAAATTAATATTTTCATATCCATGACACTTATAATAGTGACAAGGTTTATAATTTTCAGCCCCTTATTAGTATTAACAATCTATTAGTCTTAACAATGACACATGTAGTAAGTGCCATAAAAATAGAAAACATGTTTCAAATAATGGAATTTTTAGAAAAATGTCATGACATGTCTAATTAATATACTTTATTATACAAACATATTAATTTTTATCTTTTCCGCTGCAAATTTGCAATCCAGTGTGCCTCTGATTCTGCTGCAGGTTTTTTGTTTAATTATGGAAAGATTTCTTGTTCCCAATCTTGAAGAAGCTACAGAATATTTCAAGCAAGCAGCATTTTATATGCTAGCAGCAAATGCTTATGCTAAAGGCAACTTCTTCCGCAAATGTATTGAGTGTTGTCAAAAGGGGGAGCTGTTCGACAAGGGACTCTGTTACATTTCCACAGGAAAGAAGATGCCACACAATATAATTACAAGAAAAGAGACGAGGGCATAATAGAAGATGTAAAATAGAAGATTTTGGAAGATGTTGTGAAGAAATGCAAAAAGCTCGGAGACAAGTTCACAATTATGAAATATCTTAACCTCTTCAATTCCGGTGATTCAATTCACAGTTTTTTGAAAAAAGTAAAGTGTCTAGAAGAGTTGATATAATTAGAAACTGAATGGGGAAACTTCTTGGATGTTGCAAAGATGGCCAAGGAAATTGGAGACGCGCTACTTGAAGCCGAGCTGTTGGAAAAGGCCAAACATTATGAAGAAGCCGTGCTCATCTTTCTAGCGAGTCTTCATTTTATTAAATGAAGATAAATAAAATATTATTTTAATCACATCATTTTATTATTATTTCTCTCAGGGATAAATTAAATATCAACAGATTAATTTTAAAATTAAATATTATTACTTATTTTATAAATATAAAATTCAAATTTGAATGTAAAAATATTTAATTTTTTTAATTTGATCATAAGTTTCTTTTTATTTTTATTTTTTTAATTTGATCATAAATAATTTTCAACTAAAAATTGATAATTTTTTTTTATTAATCTAGAGTAAAATTTAAAATATTATTACTTATTTTACAAATAAAAAATACAAGAAAAATTAGTTCCAAATCAATAAATTCAAAATTAATATTTTCATATCCATGACACTTTTAAAAGTGACAAGGTTTTTAATTTTCATCCCCTTATTCCTTGGCATTTTTTAAGGAGTCAAGAAATTTCCTAACCTATTAGTCTTAATAATGACACTTCTAGTAAGTTCCATAAAAATAGAAAACATGTTCCAAATAATGATGTTTTTAGAAAAATGTCATGAAATGTCTAATTACAAATAGAGTAATGACATTTTCTAAAAGCGTCAAGGAACAAAACGTCATAAATTTGAAGTTTTGTTGTAGTGATTGATAGTTAGTCAAATATCTCTACAGATAGATAGATAAAAATATAAAGAGAAAGAAAGACAGATAGACAGATACATAGATATATCAATAAATAGATAGATAGTCAGAAAAATAGACATATATATATATATATATATATATATATATATATACACACACACACACAAATAGATAGATAGATAAATAGATATATAGATTGATAGACATACAGATAGATAGATAGATAAAAAAATATATAGATAGAAAGATAAATTGATAAATAAACAGATTGATTGATTGATTGATTGATTAATTGACATATATTTTGATAAATAAAGAGATAGATAAAAAGATAGATAGAAATAATTATATGAAGATAGTTAGATAGATCGATAGATAGAGAGAAAGATAGATTGGAAAATAGATAGATAGATTGATAGATAAATAGATTGACATATAGATAGATCACTAGATAGATAGATAGTTAGTTAGTTAGATAGATAGACAGATAGATATATAGAAAGATAGAAAAACATATAGATACAGAGATATATAGATAGATAGGCTAATAGATAAATAGAAAAATAGATAGACAAATAGATTGATGGATAGATAGACACTTAAATAGACACATAGATAGACAAATTGACATATATTTATATAAATAGATAGACATGTGGAGATACAGATAGTTTGATAGATAGATTGATTGATAGATTGACAGATAGATAAATAGATAGATAGATAGTTAGAGATATTGATAGACCGATAGATAGAAAGATAGACATATGATAGGCAGAGAGATATATTGATACATAGATAGATAGATAGATACATAGATAGATAGATAGATACATTGATAGATTGATAAAAAGATAGACAAATATATAGACATATAGAAAGATAATTAAATACACAAATTGATAAATAGATAAATTGATAGATATATAGACAGACAGATAGATAGATTGAATGCCACATAGATAGACAGATAGATTGATCAATAGATAGACATATATATAGATAATCAGACAGATAGATAGAAAGATAAATAGACTACTGATTGATAGGTCGATCGTTTGACAAAACTTATAGATAGATAGTTAGATAGATATATATATATATATATTGATTGAAAAATTCACAATAGATAGATATATAGATAGACATATATATAGATTGATAGATAGATAGAAAAATAAATACATAGACAATTGGAAAGATAGCCAAATAGATAGATAGAAAGAGAAGATAAAAAGACAGATTGATAGAAAGATATATAGACAGATAGATAAATAGATAAATAGATAGATAGATTGATTAATATATAGACATATAGATATATAGATAGATACATATATACATAGATAGATAAGCAGATAGCTGCATAGATAGGCAATTAAAATGATAGACAAATGTATAGACATATAGGTAGATAGTTAAATAAACAAATAGATATATAGATAAATAGATAGATAAATAGATAGATATAAAGTCAGATAGACAGAATGAAAGAGAAATAGATAGACATGCAGATTTATCAATATAAAGACATATAGATAAATTACAGATAGAATATTAGAAAGATAGATAGACATACAAATTGATATATCGATTAATAGACAAATAGATAAACTGATATATAGATATATAGATCTATAGATAAATTGATTAATTGATTGATAGAAAGATTAACAAATAGATAAACAGATGGATATACATATATTTAGATAGATAAATAGATAAATACATAGATAGAAAATTAGATAGGTAGACAAATAGATATATAGATAGATAGATAGATTGATTGATAGAAAGATATATAGATAGATACATAGATACATAGATAGATAGACATATATATAGTTAGATCGATGGACAACTAGTTACATAGATACATAGATATATATATATATATATATAGTTAGATAGAAATATAAAGAGATAGATAAATAGATAGATGAATATATATATATATATAGACAGATAGATAGACAAATAGATAGACATATAAATAGACAAATAGAGATACAATAGACCAAAAAAGAGTGATAGACAGATAAATAGATAGACAAACAGACTGAATAGACATATAGAAAGATAAAGAGAAATAAAGATTGATAAACTGATATATATATATATATATATATATATATATATATATATATATCTATATATATAGATAAATAGATAGATAGTTTGATAGATTGATAGATAATCTGATAGATTTATAGTTAAATAGATATATATATATATATATATACAGATAGATGATAGATAGATAGATTGATTGATAGAAAGATAGATAGACCGGAAGATACATAGATAGATAGATAGATATATAGACAGACAAACAGATAGATAGATAGATAAACATATAGATAGATAGATAGATCGATCGATAGATAGCTAGCTAGATATGTAGGTAGATAAATAGATAGACATACAAATATATAGATAGATAGTTAAATAGATAGATATATTGATAGACACATAGATAGACACTAATATAGAAAGATAGATAGACATAGATAATCAGCTAGAAAGACATATACATAGATAGATAGAAGAATAGTTAGATAAAAAGGTACATAGACAAATTAATAGATAGATAGATACCTAAACACATAGATTCACAAATAGATAGACAAATAAATAAGCAGAAAGATAGAGAGATATATACATATATATAGGTGGATATATAGATAGATAGATAAACTGATAGATTAATATATAGATTGTCAATTAAATAGAAAGATAAATAGATACATAAACATATCGATAGATAGATAGATAGTCAAAATAATAGATAGATAGATAAATAGATAGATAAATAGATAGATAAACAAATATATAGATTGATACATAGACAAATAGATAAATAGATAGATTGATTGTTAGATAGCTAGATTGATAGGTAGAAAGAGAGATAGATAGATAGATAGAAAAATTAATAGATAGATTGATAGATTGATATATTGATAGACAGATAGTTAACTAATCACTCACAAATTAGCTAGTAATTGTTTATCTAGGTAAATTTCCATAGCTAAATATATATTTTCTTGTACTGATTGATATACAGATAGATATACAAATATACAAATAAATAGATAGACATATAGACAAATAGATAGATAGATAGATAATTAGATAAATAGAAAGATAGATAGCTAAAATAGAAGATAAATAGATTGAATGATAGAATGATAAAATAATAGAATGATAAACATATAGATGGTTAAACATATAGACAAATAGATAAAAAGATAGTTAGTTAGATGGATAGATAAATAGTAAGATAGATAGTAAGATAAATAGATAAAAAGATAGGCAAATAGATAGATAGATATATAAATAGACAAATTAACAGAAAGAAAGATAGAAAAATTGATAAATGCTTATATAGATGAATAGGTAGCAGATAGATAGATAGATATTTAGATAGAAAGAAAGATAGATAGATTATTAGATAGATTGATAGATAAATAGATAAACAAATAGACAAATATACAAATGGATAGATAGATAGATAGACAAATAATTAGATAGATAGATAAATAGATAGACAAATAGATAGACAAATAGATAGATAGATAAATAGATTGTCAAATAGATAGATAGATATACATATTGATAGAGAGATAGATAGAGAGTTTGATAGATAGATAGATATATATATTGACAGATAGATCAATAGATAAATTGATAGATAGATAGATTGATTGATATGTAGTTATATAGATAGATATAGATAAATAGATAGATAAGTTGATAGATAGATGATAGAATAAAAGATAGATAGATAGATAGATAAATAGATAGACATATAGAGAAGTAAATAGTTCAACATATAGATAGATAGATTGATTGATAGATTGATAAATAGATAAATAAAACAGACAGATAGACTGATACATAAAAATATAGATATATATATATACACACACATATATAAATAGATAGATAGAGAGATCATAGATAGATAGAAAGATAGATAGATAGACAAATAGACATATAGACATATAGACAGACAGATAGATAGATAGATATAAAGATATAAATATAGATAGATAGATATAAAGATATAAATATAGATAGATAGAAAGATAGATAGATAAATAAATAAATAAATAAATAAATAAATATATATATATATATATATATATATATATATATATAGTTAGGGAGAGAAGCATATAGGCAGATAGGAAGATGGGTAGATATGCTGATAGTTATATATGAAGATAGGTATATTTGCAAAAAGACTCATTGGTAGATACTAAGATTGGTATGTAGATAGATAGACAAATAGAGAGATAAATAGATTGAAAGAATGATAGATAGATAGTTAGAAAACTAGACAAATGGATAGATACACAGATAAATAGATACATAGAAAGACAAACATAAAGATAGAAAGAAAAATAGAATAATAGATAGAAAGATTGATAGACAAATAGATAATTAGATAAAGAGATAGAAATTCAAAAGATAGATAGATAGATAGATAAACAAAAAGATATTTATATTGATAGATAGATAATTAGATAGATAGATAGATAAATATATTGATTGATAGAAAACTAGATAAATCATCATATAGATAGTTAGATAGATAGATAAGTAGATAAGAAGGTAGTTAGATAGATATATATATATATATGCACATAGATAGGTACAAAGATATATAATTATATTGATAGATAAATAGATAGATATAGAGAGAGATAATTAGATAGATAGATTAAGAGGTATATATATATATAGACATATAGATAGATAGGCAGAACAAAAGATAGATCGATGGATATAAAGATAGATAAATAGAAAGATAGATAGGCATATAGATAAATAGACAGATAGAATATAGATAGATATACAAAAAAAATAGAAAGATAGATAGAAATATAGATAGACAAACTGATTAATAGATAGATTGATAGACAGATAGATAGATAGATATACAAAAAAATTAGATAGAGATATAGACAAACATATAGATTGATAGATAGAAGTACAGATAGATAGATAAATAGATAGAGAGATAGATAAACAAATACACAAACAAATAGATATATAGATTGACAGGTAGATAGATAATTACAGAGGCAAAAGGATAGATAGATATTTAGATAGATAAATAGATAGTCAGATTAATAGATTGACTTATGGTTATATAGATAGATTGATTGATAGTTAGAAAGATAGTTAGATAGATGGATAGATGGATAGATGGATAGATAGAGAGATAGATAGATAGACAGAAAGATATATAGATAGATACATACATACATAAATAGATAGTTAGATAGATAGATAAATATATTGATAGAGAGACAGATAGATAACCACATAAATAGATATATAGATAGATGGATAAATAAATAAATATAAAAATAGATATATAGATGGATAGATAGATAAATAGTTAGACAGGTAGATGAATGGATGGATGGATAGACAGACAGATAAATAGATAGATAGATATACAGACAGACAAACAAACATATAGATACATTAAAATATTGAAATATATATAGTTACATAGATAGATTGATATTTTGATAGATATATAGATAGACAGATAGATAGTTGAATAGATCGATAAATAGACAAATAGATAAATAGATAGATAGATAGATAGATAGCGAGATAGATTGATAGAGAGATAGATAGAGAGATAGTTAGATAAAGAGATAGACAAATAGATAAATAGACAGATAGTCAAATATTCTAATTGAGAGATAGATAGATAGACAGATAGAAAGATAGACACATACATAGATAGGCAGATAGGCTGATAGAAAGATAGAATGATAGAAAGATAGATAGGAAGACAATAAACAGATAGAAAAATAGATAGATAGATAGATAGATAGAGTGACAGATAGATAGATAGATATATATATATATAGTCAAATCAACATTTAGATAGATTGATAGTTTGACAAATAAATTGATTGATTGTTATATAGATAGAAATAAATAGATAGATAGATAGAGAGATAGAGAGATAGACAGATAGACATACAAAAAGACAGATAGAGAGAGAGATAAAGATAGATAGATAAATAGATAGATAAGTAGATAAATAGATAAATAGATAAATAGATAAATAGATAGATAGTTAGATAGAAAGATTTAATAATAGACATATATATACATAAACATATAGATAAAAAGACAAATAGAAAGATTGACATATATACATAGATAGATAGAAAGATAGATAAATATACATATAGACAAATAAATAGATTGACAGATAGATAGATAGATAGATAGACAGAATGATAAATAGTTAGATAGACAAATTGATAGATATAATGATCAACAAATTGATAGATAGATAGATAAATAGGTATACAGGTAGACAAACATATAGATAGATAGATAGATAGATAAATAGATATTTAGATAGATAGAATGATATATAGAGGGATAAATAGATTGAAAGATGACAGATATACAGATAGATAGATCGATCGAAAAATAGAATGATTGATGGATAGGTAGATACATAGATAGATATATAAAAAGATAGATATATAAAAAGATAGACAGATAAAAAGATAGACAAATAGGCACGTAGTCAGATAGATATATAGAAAGATTGATAGATTGATTGATTGATTTATTGATTAATTGAGAGATAGATATATAGACAGATAGATGCATTGATTTATAGAATGATAAATAGATAGATAGATAGATCGAATGAAAGATAGATAGATTAGATAGATAAACTGATAAATAGATAGACATATAAATAGATGGACTTTTAGAGAAATAGATAGATATACATATATATAAATAGATAGATAGATAAAAAATAGATAGATTGACAGATAGATAGATAGATACATGGAAATATAGATATGGTGGAAAGTAGATAAATAAATAAATATATAAATAAATAGATAAATAGATAAATAGATAGAATTATTAAATGATAGATAGATATATAGTTAAACATATATACAGATAGATAGAAAAAAATATAGATAGATAGACAAATAGATAGGTAGTAAGATAGATATATGATAGATAGACAAATATATAGATAGAAAGATATATAAATAGATAGATTGAGAGAGTCAGAAAAATAACTTGACATAGTGAAAGAAAAACAAATTGATAGAAACATAGACTGAAAAAAGTAGATAGATAGATAAATGGATAGATAAATAGATATTCAGGTAGAAAGAAAGAAAGAAAGATTTTAAAATAAATAGAAAGACAAATAGAGAAATAAACAGATAGATAGATAGATAGAAAAATAGATAGATAGTCAAATAGATAAAAATATATTCTAATAGACATTTAGATATATAGATAGAAATATAGACAAATAGATATATAGATAATTAGAGAGATAGATAGATAGATTGTTAGATAAATAGATATATAGATAGACATATATATATATATATATATATATATTGTTAGATAAAGAGATTGATAGAATGATTGATAGATAGATAGAAACATAGATAGATAGATTGGTAGATATAGAGATAGATAGACAGAGAGATTGACATATTGATAGTTAGTTAGATAGACACAAAAACAAAAAGATAGATAGACAAATAGAATGATAGATAGATAGATTAATAGAAATATATATATATATATATATATATAAGCATATAGATAGATACCCGAATAGATAGATAAATCGATATAGAAAGGAAGATAGATAAATAGAAACATATACATTTAGATAGATAAATAGGTAGGTAATTATAGACAAATAGTCATTTATATATACATATATAGATAGATAGATAGATAAACATATAGATAGATAGTTATATATTAAAAAAAGGTATACAAGTTGACGGGTAGAAAGGTTCTTATGTAGACATGTAAACACAGGTCAACAGGTAGACAACTAGACATGTAGAAATGTAGATATGTATATACATAGACAAGTAGATTGATAGATAGATAAATAGATAGATAATAGGCTAGTAGATAGATAGATAGATAGATAGATAGATAGAGATACATATATATAGACATATATATATAATTATAGATAGATAGTCATATAGAAAGATTGAAAGAAAGATAGACAAGCAAGTAAATAAATAGATAAATAGATAGATAGATAGATAGACTGATAGTATTAAAGATAGAAAGATAAACAAACTTATAGATACATAGAGTGATAGAAAGATAGTTAGATAGATAGAAAAAAAGGTACAAAGATAGACATATAGATAGATAAACATATAGACAGATAGAAAGATAAATAGATTTACAATAGTATGATTGATAGATTGACAGATAGAAAGATAAACAAATTGATATATAGATAGATAGATAAATATGAAGATAGATATACAAACAGATAGATAGATAGATTGATAAACATATAAATAGATAGAGAGACAGTTAGATAAATACATAAATAAATATACAAATAGATAGATAGACAGACAGATAGATATATAGATAATTAGAAAGATATATATAGATAGATAGATACATAATTAGATAAACATATTGATAGATAGATAGGTACATACATAGATTGATAGATAGATATACAAATATATAGGTAGATAGATATATAGATAGATAGATAGACATATAGTCAAATAGATAGATAGATAGACAAATAGATAGTTAGATTGATAGACAGATAGATAGATAGATAAATAGACAAATAGATTAATAGACATATAAATAGATAGACAAATATACAAATAGCTATATAGACAAATAGAGAGATAGACAAATAAGTAGAGAGAAATTTATACAGATAGAGAGTTTGGCAGATAGAAAGATAGACAAATAGATAGATAGAAAGATAGACAGAAATAAAGATAGACAAATAGACAGATTGACATATAGATAGATATATAGATAATTAAAAATATACATATATAGATAGACATATTGATACATAGATAGATAGATAGGCATATAGATAGATAGATAGATAGATAGAGAGATAGATAGATATATATAGATAGATAGATAGACAAATTAACACATAAAAAGATAGATAGATACATAAAGAAATATATTGATAGATAGACTAGTTGACAAATAGATAGATTAACAGATAGATAAATAGATAGATTGATAGATAGAGAAATTAATTGATAAACAGATTGATAAATAGAAGGTTAGATAGATAAATAGACATATAGATAGACAAAAAGATAGGTTAATAGAAAGATAGATAGATATTTAGATAGATAGATAGATATATATATATATATATATATATATATATATAGATAGATTGATAGATAGCTAGATAGATAGATAAATATATTGATAGATAGAAGATAGATAGATAAATCGATAGATAGATATATTAATAGATAGATTGATACATAGGCAAAGATATTCAGATTAGCAGATAGAAAGAAAGATAAATTGATAGATTCATAGTTATATAAATATGTTGAAGATAGATAGACAGACAAATACGTAGATATATAGATAGATATTTTGATTGATAGATAGAGAGAGAAATAGAAAAATACATTGATAGATAAATAGATAGAATTATAGACAAATAAATAGATAAATAGACAGATATATTAATAGATAGATAGATAGATAGATAGACTGATAGACTACTAGACATGTAGAAAGATATGCAGATAGATAGACAGATGGAGATATATCCATATAGAAAATAGACAGAATGCTAAATAGATAGAATGACAGATAGACATATAGACAAAAAGATAGATAGGAAGATTGATAGATAAAAAAAAGTAAATAGTGAGATAATTAGATAGATAGATAGATAGATAGATAGAAATATAAATGGATAGATAGATAGAAAAATAGACACATAGATAGATAGATAGGCAAATAAATAAATAGTATGATTTACATATTAATAGATTGATAAATTGATAGATTTACAGATCGACAGATAGACATTTAGACAGATAGATAGATAGATAGACATGTAGATAGATAGATAGATAGGTAGATAGAGAGAGAGAAAGATAGATAGATAGATAGATACATAGATAGATAGATAGATATATAGATAGATAGATTAATAGCCAAATATACAAAGAGATAGATAGATAGATAGATAGTCAAATTGATAGATAAGCTGATGGACATATAGGTAGAGAGACATATAGAAAGACATATAGATAGAAAGAAAGAAAGTTAGTTAGATAGATAGATAGGAAAGTAGATAAATAGATTAATATATAGATAGAAATATAGAAAGTTTAATTTATATAATTATAGATAAATAAACATATAGCCAGATAGAAAGATATTATGATATACAAATAAATAAATAGAAAGATAGATTGATAAACATATAGATAGATTGATATATAGACTGATAAATAGATAGATAGAGAGAAAGATAGATATATAGACAGATAGATAGAAAGACAGATAGATAGATAGATTGATTGATTGAAAGACAGATTTATAGATAGTCAGATAGATAAATTGAAAAATAGAAAGATAGACAAATAGATAGGTAGAAAGATCTACAAACATATAAATATATAGATAATTAGTTAGATAATTAGATAGATAGATTGATAGTTAGATAGATAGACAGATATATAGATAGGTAGATACAAAGTTATATAGATAGATTGATTGATTGATTTCAAGATATTTAAAAAGGTAGATAGATAAACTGATAGAAAGATAAAATAGATAAAGAGATAGACAGATAGACAGATATATAGATAGTAATATAGTTAGATAAAAATAAAGACATATAGATAGATAGACAGATAGAAAGATAGAAAGAGAGAAAGATAAATAGATAGATAGATAGATAGATTGGTTGATAGTTAGATAGACATATTGATAGATAGAATGATTGACAAATTGATAGACAAATATATATTTAAAAAAGATAGATAAATATATTGATAAATGGACAGATAGATAGACAAGCAGACATACATATAGATAGATAGATAAATAGGCAGATAGATAGAATGACTAATAGATTGATAGACATATACAAAGATATATAGATAAAAGATAGATAGTTAGATAGATATATATATATATATATATATATATATATAAAGTTTAAGAGATGGAAATTATAGATAAATAGATATACATATAGATATATGACAGATAGACAAATTGAAAGATAGAAAAATAGTTAAATATGTAAATAGATAGACAAATAGTTAGAAAGAAAGATAGATATTTAAATATATTGATAGATAGATAGACAGATAGACAGATAGACAAATCGATAGATAAATAGATAGACATATAGACATATAGACATATAGACATATAGATATATAAATAGATAGAAAGATAGTTAGAACGATAGATAGATTTATAAATAGAGAGATAGATAAATAGATAGATAGATAAATAGATATATAAGCAGATAGAGAGAAAGACATAAAGAATGATAGAGAGATAGATAGATAGATAGATTTAAAGGTAGATAGATATATAGATAGATTGAAATATAGATAGTTAGATTGAAAGATAGTTAGATAGATAGATTAACAGATAAAAAGATAAATAAATTGATAACTAGATAGATAAATAGGTAGACAGATAGATAAACAATTTATATATATAAATAGTCAAATAGATAGAAAGATATTTTAGATAAAATTATATATAGATATATTATTAGATAGATAGATAGAAAGATATACAATAAGATATTAAAATAAATAAATAGATTGATAGATTAATAGATAGGTAGATAGAAAGATATATAGATAGGTAGTTAAATAGACACATCTATTGATAGACAGACCGATAGATAGATAGACAAATAGATAAAAATATAAAAAGATAGTTAGTTAGTTAGACAAATAGATAGATATATAGATAGATAGATATATAGATAGATAGATATATATATATATATATATATATATATATAGACAAATAGAGAGATAGACAGATAGAAATATAGAAAGATAGATAGATAGACAGATAGATAGATAGACAGATAGATAGATAGATAGACAGACAGATAGAAAGACAAGTAGACAAATAGATCGATATGCACATAGATAGATTGACTGATTAACAAATAGACAGATAGAAAAATAGATAGAAAGACAAATAAACAAATAGATAGATAGATAGATAGATCAACATATAAACATATAGATAGATAGATAGATAGACAGATAGATAGATAGATAGATAAATACATAAATAGATAATTATATAGACAAATTGACAGACAGATAGATAGAGAAAATAGATAGATTAATAGAAAGAAAAAAAGATACACAAGTAGTAAAATAGATAAATAGATAGATAGACAGATGGAATCATTGAATGATAGACACATAGATAGATAAACATATATATAGATAGATAAATAGATAGATAGACAAATAGATAGAAGATAGATAAAAAACAAATAGACATATAGAGAGATTGATTGATAAATAGATAGAATGGTAGATAGTCAGAAAAACAAAGTGATAGAAAGATATATAGATAGGTAAATAGATAGATAGATTGATAGATAGATAGACATATAAAAAAATAGAAACATAGACATATAAACACATATGCATATACACATTTTAACAAATAGACAGATAATAGATTGACAAATATTATGATAGATTTATAGATAGATAGATAAATAGATAGATAGCCAGATAAACATATAAAAAAATAAATAAAAAGATAGATAGATTGATAGATAGAAAAATAGTTAGATAGATAGGCAAGTAGAGAAATAGAATAATAAATAGATAGATAGAATGATATAAATATAGATAGAAAGATAGATAAATAAATATATAAATATATAGATAGATAGATAGATAGAAAAATAAATAGATAGAAAGAAAGATAGATAAATAGATAGATTGATTGATTAACAAAAAATTAGATAGACAAATTGAAAAATAGAAAGATAGATTAATAGATATGCATAATGATAGACAAAGAGATAGATTGATAGAAAGATTGATCGATAGTAAGATAGATAGATATATAGACTGATAGACAGAAAGATAGATAGTTATATAGGTAGATAGATAGATAGATAGATAGATATATAGATACACAGATAGACATATATATAGATATCAAGATAGTTAGATAGCTAGATAGATAGATATATAGATAGATAGATGAATAGACTGATAGAAAGATAGATATATAGAGAGATAAAGAGATAGACTGATAAATAGATAGATATATATTGAGACATTTAAATAGATATACATATAGAAAAATAGATTGATAGTTAGATATATAGATAGATAGATAGACTAATAGATAGATAGACTAATTGACAGATATTTAGATAGACAGATTAACAAATAGACATATAAACTGATAGATGGAAAGTGAGATAGAGAGATAGACAGATAGATAGATAGATAGTTAGTTAGTTAGATAGATACATAGATAGACATATTGATAAATCTACAAATAATCAAATAGATAGATAGACAGATAGACATATAGCCAGATAGATAGATAAATAGATTGCCACATAGCCAGATTAACAAATAGACAGATATCCAGATAGACATATAAGCAGATAGATAGATAATTAGATAGATAGTAAGATAGGGAGATAGATAAATAGATAGAAATAGAAATAGATAGATAGAAAGATTAAAAGATAGAAAGATAGAAAAATACACAGATTGCTAGTAGATAGATAGATATATAGACAAATAGATAGATTTACAAATTAACAAATTGATAAATTGATAGATTAAGAGATTGACAGATTGATAGAAAGATAGATATACAAATAGATAGATAGATAGAGAATATATATAGATAGTTAGATAAAAAATTTAGATAGATATACAGACAGATTGACATATAGATAGATAAACAGACAGATAGATTGATAGAAAGAAAGATAGATAGATAGATAGTTGTATATCTATCTATCTGTTTGTCTGTCTATCTATCTTTTTGATTATCTATCTATATGTCTATCTGTCTATCTGTCTAACTGCCTATCTTTCTATCTATCTATTTATCTGTCTATCTATTTTCCTATCTTTTTTTATATCTATATATCTATGTATATATATATATCTACCAATTCGCTTAGCTGTCTTTATGTTTATTTATCTTTCTAACTAACTATATATCTATCTATTTATAAATCTATCTATTTGATTATTTATCAATCAAAATATCTATTTGTATATATGTATTTCTCTCTAATTCTTTATCTGTCTATATTTCTATTTGTATTTTTGTCTGTCTATATATCTATCTATCTATATTTATTTCTATCTATCTATTTATATATTTATCTATCTATCTATCATTCTATATATTTATCTATCAATCTATTTTCTTTCTATGTGTCTATCTTTTTTATATCTATATATCTATTAATCAATCTATTTATCTATCTATCTATCTCTCTATATACATATCTACCTATATATCTATATCTCTATCTTTCTATTTCTATGTATATCTTTTTATTTTTCTATCTAGCTTTCTATATATCTTTTTATTTGTATATCTATCTTTGAATTTATTTATTTATCTCTCTTTTTTAGGTCTATTAATCTATCAATTTTTATAATTATCTATCTTTCTATATGTCTATATGTCTATTTTTCTATTAGTCTATCTAAGTATTTCTCTATTAGTCTAATTTTAGATATCTCTATCTATCTTTGTTCATCTCTCTTTGTATCTATTTATCTATCTATCTATATCTATATTTATCTATCTGTCTATGTTTATCTATCTATTATTTATTAATCTATCAATTTATCTATCTGTTTGAATATTTTTCTATCTATTTATTAGTCTATCTGTATATCTATCAATCTATCAAACTATATATTTATCTATTTGTCTATCTATCTAACTATTTATATATATATCAAGCAATTTGTCTATCTATATATCTATCATTCTATGTATCTTCTTATCTATCCATCTATCTATCTATCTAGATATCGATCTATCTATCTATCTATTTGATTTACAATGTATCTTTGTATCTATCTATCTAACTGTATGTATATTTATCAAAATGTATATGTATCTTTCTAGCTTTCTATCTATCTGTTAATCTTTGAATGTGTATATAATTTTACCACCTTATTTATCTATCTATCTATCTATAAAACTATATATTTATCAATCTATATATATATGTTAATGTGTATATCTATCTATTTATCTATTTTCTATTTGTCTATTAGTCATTCTATATCCCTAAATATATATCTATCTATATATATTTATATCTTTCTATCTATGTATATGTCATTCTTTTTATCTATATATCAATCTATTTGTCTATCATTCAATCAATATATTTGTATATCTATATAAATATCTATTTATCTATCTATCTATTTATCTATATGTCTATCTATCTGCCTATCTATCTATTTTTCTATCTATCTATCTACATTTATAAATATTTGTCTATATATTTATCTATCTATTTAACTATCTATCTATCAATCAAATCTGTCTATTTGTCCATATTTCAATCTATTTATCTGTCTATATGTGTACCTATCTATATGTCTATATAACTATAAGTATATCAAACTATTTTTATCTGCCTATCTATCTATCTGGTTATCTATCTATCTCTCTATCTGGTTATCTATCTATCTATTAATCTATCTATATATCTATATATCTATCTATCTATCTATTATCTTTCTATCTCTCTATCTTTCTATCTTTTTATCTATCATTTAGTCTATCAGCCTATCTGTTTATGAGTCTCTGTGTCTATCTATCTTTCTTTGTATTTTAGTTGATTAGTTTTTGAGTCTATGTGTCTATCTATATATCTATCTATTTATATGTCTATCTATTTATATGTCTAATTGTAAATATTTATATCTATATATGTCTATTTATTAATCGAACTATCTATCTATCTATCAACTTATCGATCTATTTGTCTATTTACCTATCTCTCTATATCTCTATCTGTATAAGTGTATATCTATCTGTCTTTCTATTTGTTTATATTTCTCCGTGCCTATCTATCTATCTATTTATCATTATCTCCGTCTATTTATGGAAATGTCTAACTATCTTTTTGTCTACCAGTCTATATATATATATATATTCATATGTCTATCTATCTATATATGTTATCTATTTATCTAGCTATATATCAATATGTCTTTCTATCTATAATGTAATCTATCTTATTATCATTATATGTATCAATTATTATTCTATATTTCTTTCTATCTATCTATTTATCTATATGTTTATAGGACTATATATCAATATATCAATCAATCAATCAATATGTCTATCTATATGTCTATCTATCTATCTAATTCTTTATTCATCTAGTTGTCTAACTGTCTAACTATTTATCTATCAATCTATCTATCTAAGTATCAAACTATATATCTATCTATTAATCTATTAGAATAATTATCTATTTGTTTATATATCTATCTTACTATTTATGTGTCTGTGTCTAACTATCTATCTCTTGTCTGTCTATCTATCTATCTATCTCTTTATCTGTCTATCTATCTATTTTTCTATCTTTATATCTATTTATATATCTTTTTGTCTATTTGTTTATGTCTAAATATATTATATGTTTAACTATCTATCTGACTATATGTCTTTGAGATTATGTGTCTACATGTTTATGTGTCTATGTCTATTTGTCTATATGTCTATCTATCTATCTATCTATCTTTTGCTATATCTATCTATCTTTCTATATCTTTATATATGTTTATATTTTATTTCTATATATATCTATTAATCTATATATCAATCTGTTAAATTATATATCTACCTATATTTTTATTTATCTATCTGTCTGACTATTTATCTATATGTTTATCTATTTATTTACCTATCTATCTATCTATCTATATATCTATTTTTTTATCTATCTATCTATCTATCTATATAAATATTTATCTGCCTATATGCATATCTATCTTTGCTTCTATAAATTTGTCTATCTCTCTAACTATCTAACTATCTATTTGTCTGTCTATTTGTCTATAGATCTATCTATCAATCAATTTTTATATCTATATATATGTCTATCTATATGTCTTTATATCTATCTATCAATCTGTCTATCTATATGTCTATATCATTATCTATCTATATGTATCTATTTGTCTATCTACTGTCTATCTATTTGTCTATGATCTCATTCTTATCTACCTTTCTTTCTATCTATTTGTATATCTATTTTTCTATCTCTCCTTTGTATCTTTTAATCTTAATAATCTATTTATTTATTCTCTATCTACTGTTGTTTGTGTATCTATAAGTTTACTCTATAGGTTCTATCCGTCTTGTTTATCTTTCTATCTATCCTGGTCTATCTATTTTTTTATCTAGTGTCAATCTTTCTGTCTATCTATATTGTCTATCTATTCGTATCATTTTATCCTTTCTATATATTTTCTGTCTGGTCTATTATCATCAATCATCTATATATCTATCTGTCAAAATATCTATCTATTTATTTGATTATCTATTTGACTATCCATCTATCTCTCTATCTCTATCCATCTATTGTCTATCATGAATCTTTTTCAATCTGTCTATTAATTTGTTAATCAAACAATCTATTTTCTATCTATAAAAACTATCTATAATTCTTTCTATCAATTTTCAATCTCTTTATAAATCTATCTATAAACTATCTATAAAAACTATCTATAATTTGTCTACTTTTCTATCTATCTATTAATACTATCTATCTCTTTATAAACTATTATTATCTATATGTCTATCTATCTATCTATCTCTATATTTGTATCTATCTATCTATCTATATTTCATTATCTAT
>JAREIK010015305.1:0-18479 GCA_029783825.1 Sapria himalayana
TGTCACGACCCAATCTGGGGGATCGAGACCGGCGCTAGGGAATGGGGAGGCGTAAGGCCACCGAAACCCGTAGCAAACCTAACTGAAATACTCATACCGACTATCATGCGATCACCTGACAATATATCAACATACATATATAATATGCTCAGATACCAAACATCAATAGGGAGAGATAAAATCTCTATTCCCACATACACCATCTTCATACACAAAATAAACAGAATTATCTGAATTACAAAATATACTAATGTTCCGAAGTACTGCAGTGACACCTAGATTAAATAGACAAGGATTAATAATATCATAATAGTACATGTAACCGCCGTGAAGGAAGAGAATTCGGCGGGTTATCAAGGATCTGGAGAAGGAGGACTGACAGGACCTGAAAAATAAATTGAGACTGTCAGTCTCGAGAGTGAGTTAATATCATATAATTTATACCACATCTACAACCAAAATGTTATACATACTTATAGTAATTCATAATATAAACATGGTAATGAAAATCATATTAATAAAGAAATTCACATAATTATGTATACGCACCCAGCATAGTTCATGTCATAACACAAACATCACATCAATCGAGAACACTAGCAGGACCCTATACTCCAATGCTATAAGCCTTACGGCTCTCTCTCAAACCAATGAGACTGGCGCCCCGAGAGAATGCTCGACCAGGGTCCTTAACTCCAGTCAACACTTAATCCAATATCCTATAGCCGGCGCCCCGAGAGAAATGCTCGACCAGGGTCCTTACCTCCGACATCTAATATATCATAATCCATAGCCGGCGCCCCGAGAGTAACGCTCAACCAGGGACCTTACCTCCGGCATCCCCGAGAGAAACGCTCAACCAGGGAGCTCATATACATAAACATAAATCTGTATCATAGTCTGATTATTACCGGTGCGCACGCGGTCCTGATGTAACCCATCAGGTGGTATGTCCTGCTATCGTTCCCATTACAAACATTACAAGTACAATGCACAGCAATATCACATCCAGCAGTACACACTCACATCCATCATCACGACAAATCTCATATGCAGATACAATAATAATAATAGTAATAATGATATCGTGTATTGAAATGACGGAATACAGCCTAATGCCATGAATACTGTGCTATGCATGCAGACGATGTGTTATAAGCTATATGATATCAACTCACAGAATATATCAGATCTCAGAATCGCTCCTGCGCCTCAGGCTGTCCTGGCGGAGCTGTCGGACAATCTAAAATGGAAAAGACGTAATCGATAATAAGATTAAGATTTAAACATACTCTAGACTCGACCAGACAACTCACAGACTAAACCGTCATAAAAACTGTACTTATGTTCTACCGAAAATTCGGCAGAACCTCCCCTAAAAACTGGACTAAACTCCCTGTAAAACGGGTCCAGAACCTGATAAAAATACACTTCTAATATCCACAATTAATCCAATGTCGAGCCGGGCCACAAACTACAGATAAATCCACGGCTCGACCCAATCCAATCACAATACAGTCCGAATCACGATAAATTCAATTATACAATTAATAGCTTAGATATTAAATAAATACAGTTAATAAAATACGTTTAAATGAAATTTAATACGGTTCGAATCACACGGAATATGATTAAATACAGTATCGAGCCGGAATATACCATTTAAATTATAACTTCCAAAAATACGTACATACGTAATTAAACGATAAATAAAGCATTTTTAATATAAAGACATTATTAACGAACAATTAAAATCGATTATCGTACTAATACACAATTAGGGTTCACACGCGTTTTAGGGTATAGATTCTTTACCGAAGCTCGAATGCGGAAACTGATTGCACCGTCGGAACCACGGAACGGGGACGGACGTTCTGTCCTGGGCACGCTTCCCGAGGTCCGCCGCCGCCGACGGTGGCCGGAAAATTTGAGGGTTGCCGGAAATAGATTCTGAGGACACCCACGCGAAGCCCAAGGCTCAAGGGACCCAAAAATGTAATTGTTTTCTTCAGAGGACCACCGGAGTGGCCGGAATCGGCCCCGACAGTCTCCAACTCCGGCGAGAAGCTCCACCCTCCGTTCACCGGCAAAACGACCTTGGAAACGTCGATCAAGGGTGGATCCTTAGGTTTTTGGGGGTGAGGAGTTCAGATCTGGTGTCGGTTTGGGCGGAGGTGGCCGGAAAACGCGAGAAACGGGAGTGGCAGTTAGAGAGAGAAAATGGCGAGGTGGGTTCCGGCGATTTGAGGCGTTTTCCGATGAATCCAAGGGTGGTCGAAGGTGGCTGGCGTCGAGGTGAGTCTTTTGCGAGTGATTGCAGGCTTGGGGGTGGCCGGAAACGGCTGGACGGAGGTGGCGGCGCTGGAAGGGAGGAGAGAGAAGGGGGCCGCGCGAAGGAGGAAGAGGAAAGGGCCAAAAATGCAATTTGGCAACTTCCAAACTACCTTTAAATCCCTCCATTATTTTAATTCACTACAATTAAGTCCCTAATTACAATTAATTAGGGTTAAACTGTAATTAAAACTTAATTAGGGTATAATTTAGTATATATTTAAGTATTTACTTTATTTTAACACTTAAATTAAGCAATATAATTATTAAAATAATTATCTAAATAATTTATATGGCCAAAAATAAATATTAAGACCCAAAATAAATACTTAGGGTTAAAATAAATATATAATTAGGAAAGAAAAAAAAATTATATTAATAATCCAAATTAAAACGCGCTAAAATTACGGGTATTACATTCTCTCCCCCTTAAGAAAATTCGTCCTCGAATTTAAGAATAAGAAACATACCTCATTACTGGAACAAGTATGGGTATGAACGTCGCATCTCCTGCTCGGATTCCCAAGTGCACTCTTCAGTCGAATGATTCTGCCATAGGACTTTGACCATTGGAATGACTTTTGATCGGAGTTGACGAACCTGAGTATCCACAATAGCTACAGGTCGCTCCTCATACGATAAATCCTCACTGATCTCTACTTCTTGGGCCTGTAGCACATGTGAAGGATCTGGCACGTACTTCCTCAACATAGATATATGAAAGACCGGATGAACATTGGCGAAATTAGGTGGCAACTCCAGTCGGTAGGCTACATCCCCAACTCTATCCACAATCTCAAATGGTCCCACGTAGCGAGGTGCTAACTTCCCTTTCTTACCAAATCTCATCACGCCTCGCATCGGGGAAACCTTCAGAAATACATACTCACCTACACCAAACTCCACATGTTTCCTCTTGGGGTCTGCATAGCTCTTCTGTCTGCTGAAAGCGGTCCTCAACCGATCTCGAATGATAGGAATCTTTTCAGAAGTGATTTGGACCAATTCAGGACCTGCTAATTTCCTTTCACCAACTTCTTCCCAGCAAACTGGCGATCTACACTTCCTGCCATACAATGCCTCGTAAGGCGCCATACCGATACTAGCATGATAACTGTTGTTGTACGCGAACTCCACCAAAGGTAAATGCCAATCCCATTGGCCTCCAAAATCCATTACACACATCCTCAGCATGTCCTCCAACGTCTGAATAGTCCTCTCAGACTGTCCATCCGTCTGAGGGTGAAAAGCTGTGCTAAAGTCCAATCGAGTACCAAGCTCCTCATGAAGCTTCCGCCAAAACCTAGAAGTGAACTGGGGCCCTCTGTCAGACACAATCGAAACTGGAATCCCATGAAGACTAACAATCCTCTCAATATACACCCTAGCATACCTGGCTACGGAAAAAGTCGTCTTCACAGGTAAGAAGTGTGCCGACTTAGTCATTCGGTCGACTATCACCCAAACGGAATCATACCCTGCCGAAGTTCGAGGTAACCCAGTCACAAAGTCCATGGTAATATTCTCCCATTTCCACTCTGGAATGGGGAGTGGCTGCAACAACCCAGACGGCTTCTGATGCTCAAGTTTGACCTGCTGGCAAGTCAAACACTTGGATACAAACTCCGCTACATCCTTCTTCATACCACTCCACCAATAGTTACCCTTAAGATCATGATACATCTTAGTGGAACCGGGATGAATACTGTAAGCTGTATGATGAGCCTCTTCCATAATCTCTTTTCTAAGTCCATCAACATCGGGGACGCACAACCTAGTACCCAATCTCAACGTGCCATTATCCCCAATCACAAAATCATCTGCCTGACCCTGCTGAACCTCATCCATAATCTTCATCAATTGTGGGTCTCTGCACTGAGCTGTCTTAATTTTGTCCATCAGAACTGATTTGACTCTGAAATGTGCTAAAAGTGCTCCAGACTCCAACACCTCTAGCTGTAAACCCTGATCATACAATTCATACAACTCCTTAGTCAATTGTCGCTTCTCTGCACTAATGTGGGCGAGACTGCCTGATGATTTCCTACTCAAAGCATCTGCCACCACATTAGCCTTGCCTGGGTGATATTGAATCGTACAATCATAGTCCTTAAGCAACTCCAGCCATCTTCTCTGTCTCAAATTTAGCTCCCTCTGCTGAAAAATATATTTTAAACTTTTGTGATCCGTGAAAATCTCACACGTCTCACCATACAGGTAATGTCTCCAGATCTTCAATGCAAAGATCACAGCCGCCATCTCCAAGTCATGAGTGGGGTAATTCTGCTCGTGCCTCTTCAGCTGCCTAGAAGCATAAGCAATCACCTTACCGTGCTGCATCAATACACACCCCAATCCGACTCTGGAAGCGTCACAATACACTGTATAACCTCCTGTACCAGAAGGTAATGCCAACACTGGAGCAGAGGTCAAACAATCCTTCAGCTTCTGAAAACTCGCCTCACAAATCTCTGTCCACTGAAACCTCACATTCTTCTGGGTTAACCGTGTCAAGGGTGCAGCGATCCTCGAAAAATCCTGCACGAAACGGCGATAATAACCGGCTAAACCCAGGAAACTTCGAACCTCAGTCACCGTGGTTGGTCTCTGCCAATCCATCACTGCCTCTATCTTCTTGGGATCCACTTGAATACCTTTCCTCGATACTACATGTCCCAAGAAAGCTACACTATCCAGCCAAAATTCACACTTGGAGAATTTGGCATATAGCTGATGCTCCCTCAAGGTCTGCAATACTATCCTTAAATGCTCTACATGCTCCTCCTTACTCCGAGAATATACTAAGATATCATCAATGAACACAATCACAAAGCGATCCAGGAAGGGTTTGAACACCCTGTTCATCAAATCCATAAAGGCTGCCGGCGCATTAGTGAGTCCAAAAGACATCACTAGGAACTCATAATGGCCGTACCTCGTCCGGAATGCTGTCTTCGGAACATCCTCATGTCTTATTCTCAGCTGATGATATCCTGACCGTAAATCAATCTTAGAAAAACATGATGCACCCTGAAGCTGATCAAACAAGTCATCTATTCGGGGGAGCGGATATTTATTACGAATGGTCACCTTGTTCAGCTGTCTGTAATCTATACATAGCCGTAGTGAACCATCTTTCTTCTTTACAAATAGTACAGGAGCACCCCAGGGAGAAGTACTAGGCCTGACAAAACCTTTGTCTAACAAATCCTGTAACTGCTCCTTCAGCTCCTTCAACTCTGCAGGTGCCATCCTGTAAGGTGGCAAGGAGATAGGAGCTGTGCCCGGTACAACATCAATGCAAAATTCTATCTCCCTGTCAGGTGGCAACCCTGGCAACTCCTCTGGGAAAACATCAGGAAATTCACAAGCAATAGGGACATTATCAACCTTACCTCTATCCACTGCAGTGTCCCTCACAAGAGCCAGATAACCCTGGCACCCCCGGCGTAGCATCCGCCTAGCTGTAATGGCTGAAATTAAATTAGAAGGGGCTGGTATCTGTTCACCACGAAACCCAAACTCTGAATCCCCTGGAATCCGGAAAATCACTTGTTTCTCTCGGCAATCCAGGATGGCATAGTGCCTGGCCAACCAATCCATACCCAAAATAACCTCGAAATCCATCACATTCAATAAAATAAGATCCGCCATAAGGTCTCTGCCTACTACAGAAATTGGACACGATGGAAAGTAAATATCTGCCTCTAAGGCATCACTCAGAGGGGTTGTGACTGATAACGGGGTCTTAAGTCTGGCTGGCTGAACACCAAGCCTCAATGCAAAGCTAGGAGACACAAAGGAGTGTGTGGCACCCGGATCTAATAACACCCTAGCCTCAGCATAACAGACCGGAATAGTACCTGATACAACAGCATTTGACGCCCTGGCGTCCTGAGGAGTGAGTGTAAAAACTCTGGCCTGACCACGTCCAGACTGGTAGGAGCTCGAAACCTGACCCTGGCCCCTACCACCAAATCTGCCTCCCGGAGCTCTACCTCCATATCCACGGCCCTGCTGGCCACTATACTGCGCACCCGCCTGAGAAGAACTAGGCGCTGTCCAATGAACTGGGCGGGCAACACTAGCCGCAGAACCCTGAGGGAAAGGCTGCTGGCTGGGAAATCTAGGACATGATTTGGCCATATGGCCCAACTCTCCACACCTAAAACAAGCTCCACTAGCCGCCATACAAGGGCCCTGATGCATCCGCCCACACTGTGGGCACATACTGGTGCCAGAACTAGCGCTGCTGTACCCCGAGCCTGAACTCTGTCCCCTTGAACTATAGCCCCCACTGGGCCTAAACCCCTGTCCAATCCGGAAGCCTCTATAACCCTTCTGGTTGCGTCTACCCTTCTTGTGACCCCTTGGTCTAAACTGCTCTGTCTGCTGGCCTGTACCACCGAAGTACCCTGTACCACCATAATACTGCGCTGCAGGCAGTGTACTAGTTTGCTCCTCTGTGCGGGTCTTCTTCTTAGCACCATCCACTAAGATACCATGAAGGCGAAGGTCAGTCTCCATCTGTCTCGCTAAATCAGTGACCTCCAAGAAGCTACACTTCCTCGACTGTACCAAGGATATGAAATGTGGTCCAAGCCCGGTGATGTACTTACTCGTCTTTGCAGCCTCCGCTGCAACTAACTCCGGAGCAAATTTACTAAGATACATGAACCTGCGGGTGTACTCCACTACAGACATATCATCTCTCTTCAGCTGCTCAAACTGTCTCCGGTACTCTTGCCTCATGGCAAAAGAAATGTAGTTATCTTCAAATCTCGCCCTGAACTGAGCCCATGTCATACCCTCAAGAAACGGCTTGATGTAATCCTTGTACCACTGCAATGCTAAGCCCTTGAGGGAGAAACCTGCCATCTCAATAGTCCGTCTATCAGATGCTCTCAGATCAAATGCTCTCTTCTCCACTTCGTCCAGAAAATCCATTGGGTCACCAGATACCCCATCAAATACAACCTCATTAAGCCTGGTGTACTGGAACAAGGGAATGTGATCTGGGTCAAATCCTGGTCCACCCGGCTGAGAACTATTAGCAGCCTGCTGCCGCTGATGCTCCATAAGTTGCTGGAGAGCTGTCTGCACCCCAGTCATACCTGCCAAAAATGCCTCCATAGTGGCTGCTGACACAGGCATCTGCTGTGCCTGAAACTGTGCCTGGGGCATATTAACCTGTGGCTCTTCGGCCTGTGGCTCACCAGCCGGTACCTGTCTAGCTGCTGCACGGGGCCTACCCCGTCTCCTTCGCCCTCTCCCAGGAACTGGTGGATCGGGCTGAAGGGATACCTCATCTTGGGCCTCCTGGGCCTCATCATAGAACTGTGCAGCCTCGGCAGCTGCTGCCGCTGCGGCATCGGCAGCTGCCGCTGCATTAACCCTCGATCTCCGTCTCATACTGAAAAGTAAGCACAAGGACTATCAGATAACAACAGACGCCCTAACTGGACGAAGCAGAAACTAGATGCAATGGTGACAGACAAGGACGAACTCGATCCTAATTCCGCAGTACTGGAAACTTAGACTCTAGGCCATAGGAAATGAACCTATGGCTCTGATACCAACTTTGTCACGACCCAATCTGGGGGATCGAGACCGGCGCTAGGGAATGGGGAGGCGTAAGGCCACCGAAACCCGTAGCAAACCTAACTGAAATACTCATACCGACTATCATGCGATCACCTGACAATATATCAACATACATATATAATATGCTCAGATACCAAACATCAATAGGGAGAGATAAAATCTCTATTCCCACATACACCATCTTCATACACAAAATAAACAGAATTATCTGAATTACAAAATATACTAATATTCCGAAGTACTGCAGTGACACCTAGATTAAATAGACAAGGATTAATAATATCATAATAGTACATGTAACCGCCGTGAAGGAAGAGAATTCGGCGGGTTATCAAGGATCTGGAGAAGGAGGACTGACAGGACCTGAAAAATAAATTGAGACTGTCAGTCTCGAGAGTGAGTTAATATCATATAATTTATACCACATCTACAACCAAAATGTTATACATACTTATAGTAATTCATAATATAAACATGGTAATGAAAATCATATTAATAAAGAAATTCACATAATTATGTATACGCACCCAGCATAGTTCATGTCATAACACAAACATCACATCAATCGAGAACACTAGCAGGACCCTATACTCCAATGCTATAAGCCTTACGGCTCTCTCTCAAACCAATGAGACTGGCGCCCCGAGAGAATGCTCGACCAGGGTCCTTAACTCCAGTCAACACTTAATCCAATAACCTATAGCCGGCGCCCCGAGAGAAATGCTCGACCAGGGTCCTTACCTCCGACATCTAATATATCATAATCCATAGCCGGCGCCCCGAGAGTAACGCTCAACCAGGGACCTTACCTCCGGCATCCCCGAGAGAAACGCTCAACCAGGGAGCTCATATACATAAACATAAATCTGTATCATAGTCTGATTATTACCGGTGCGCACGCGGTCCTGATGTAACCCATCAGGTGGTATGTCCTGCTATCGTTCCCATTACAAACATTACAAGTACAATGCACAGCAATATCACATCCAGCAGTACACACTCACATCCATCATCACGACAAATCTCATATGCAGATACAATAATAATAATAGTAATAATGATATCGTGTATTGAAATGACGGAATACAGCCTAATGCCATGAATACTGTGCTATGCATGCAGACGATGTGTTATAAGCTATATGATATCAACTCACAGAATATATCAGATCTCAGAATCGCTCCTGCGCCTCAGGCTGTCCTGGCGGAGCTGTCGGACAATCTAAAATGGAAAAGACGTAATCGATAATAAGATTAAGATTTAAACATACTCTAGACTCGACCAGACAACTCACAGACTAAACCGTCATAAAAACTGTACTTATGTTCTACCGAAAATTCGGCAGAACCTCCCCTAAAAACTGGACTTAACTCCCTGTAAAACGGGTCCAGAACCTGATAAAAATACACTTCTAATATCCACAATTAATCCAATGTCGAGCCGGGCCACAAACTACAGATAAATCCACGGCTCGACCCAATCCAATCACAATACAGTCCGAATCACGATAAATTCAATTATACAATTAATAGCTTAGATATTAAATAAATACAGTTAATAAAATACGTTTAAATGAAATTTAATACGGTTCGAATCACACGGAATATGATTAAATACAGTATCGAGCCGGAATATACCATTTAAATTATAACTTCCAAAAATACGTACATACGTAATTAAACGATAAATAAAGCATTTTTAATATAAAGACATTATTAACGAACAATTAAAATCGATTATCGTACTAATACACAATTAGGGTTCACACGCGTTTTAGGGTATAGATTCTTTACCGAAGCTCGAATGCGGAAACTGATTGCACCGTCGGAACCACGGAACGGGGACGGACGTTCTGTCCTGGGCACGCTTCCCGAGGTCCGCCGCCGCCGACGGTGGCCGGAAAATTTGAGGGTTGCCGGAAATAGATTCTGAGGACACCCACGCGAAGCCCAAGGCTCAAGGGACCCAAAAATGTAATTGTTTTCTTCAGAGGACCACCGGAGTGGCCGGAATCGGCCCCGACAGTCTCCAACTCCGGCGAGAAGCTCCACCCTCCGTTCACCGGCAAAACGACCTTGGAAACGTCGATCAAGGGTGGATCCTTAGGTTTTTGGGGGTGAGGAGTTCAGATCTGGTGTCGGTTTGGGCGGAGGTGGCCGGAAAACGCGAGAAACGGGAGTGGCAGTTAGAGAGAGAAAATGGCGAGGTGGGTTCCGGCGATTTGAGGCGTTTTCCGATGAATCCAAGGGTGGTCGAAGGTGGCTGGCGTCGAGGTGAGTCTTTTGCGAGTGATTGCAGGCTTGGGGGTGGCCGGAAACGGCTGGACGGAGGTGGCGGCGCTGGAAGGGAGGAGAGAGAAGGGGGCCGCGCGAAGGAGGAAGAGGAAAGGGCCAAAAATGCAATTTGGCAACTTCCAAACTACCTTTAAATCCCTCCATTATTTTAATTCACTACAATTAAGTCCCTAATTACAATTAATTAGGGTTAAACTGTAATTAAAACTTAATTAGGGTATAATTTAGTATATATTTAAGTATTTACTTTATTTTAACACTTAAATTAAGCAATATAATTATTAAAATAATTATCTAAATAATTTATATGGCCAAAAATAAATATTAAGACCCAAAATAAATACTTAGGGTTAAAATAAATATATAATTAGGAAAAAAATTATATTAATAATCCAAATTAAAACGCGCTAAAATTACGGGTATTACATTCTCTCCCCCTTAAGAAAATTCGTCCTCGAATTTAAGAATAAGAAACATACCTCATTACTGGAACAAGTATGGGTATGAACGTCGCATCTCCTGCTCGGATTCCCAAGTGCACTCTTCAGTCGAATGATTCTGCCATAGGACTTTGACCATTGGAATGACTTTTGATCGGAGTTGACGAACCTGAGTATCCACAATAGCTACAGGTCGCTCCTCATACGATAAATCCTCACTGATCTCTACTTCTTGGGCCTGTAGCACATGTGAAGGATCTGGCACGTACTTCCTCAACATAGATATATGAAAGACCGGATGAACATTGGCGAAATTAGGTGGCAACTCCAGTCGGTAGGCTACATCCCCAACTCTATCCACAATCTCAAATGGTCCCACGTAGCGAGGTGCTAACTTCCCTTTCTTACCAAATCTCATCACGCCTCGCATCGGGGAAACCTTCAGAATACATACTCACCTACACCAAACTCCACATGTTTCCTCTTGGGGTCTGCATAGCTCTTCTGTCTGCTGAAAGCGGTCCTCAACCGATCTCGAATGATAGGAATCTTTTCAGAAGTGATTTGGACCAATTCAGGACCTGCTAACTTCCTTTCACCAACTTCTTCCCAGCAAACTGGCGATCTACACTTCCTGCCATACAATGCCTCGTAAGGCGCCATACCGATACTAGCATGATAACTGTTGTTGTACGCGAACTCCACCAAAGGTAAATGCCAATCCCATTGGCCTCCAAAATCCATCACACACATCCTCAGCATGTCCTCCAACGTCTGAATAGTCCTCTCAGACTGTCCATCCGTCTGAGGGTGAAAAGCTGTGCTAAAGTCCAATCGAGTACCAAGCTCCTCATGAAGCTTCCGCCAAAACCTAGAAGTGAACTGGGGCCCTCTGTCAGACACAATCGAAACTGGGAATCCCATGAAGACTAACAATCCTCTCAATATACACCCTAGCATACCTGGCTACGGAAAAAGTTGTCTTCACAGGTAAGAAGTGTGCCGACTTAGTCATTCGGTCGACTATCACCCAAACGGAATCATACCCTGCCGAAGTTCGAGGTAACCCAGTCACAAAGTCCATGGTAATATTCTCCCATTTCCACTCTGGAATGGGGAGTGGCTGCAACAACCCAGACGGCTTCTGATGCTCAAGTTTGACCTGCTGGCAAGTCAAACACTTGGATACAAACTCCGCTACATCCTTCTTCATACCACTCCACCAATAGTTACCCTTAAGATCATGATACATCTTAGTGGAACCGGGATGAATACTGTAAGCTGTATGATGAGCCTCTTCCATAATCTCTTTTCTAAGTCCATCAACATCGGGGACGCACAACCTAGTACCCAATCTCAACGTGCCATTATCCCCAATCACAAAATCATCTGCCTGACCCTGCTGAACCTCATCCATAATCTTCATCAACTGTGGGTCTCTGCACTGAGCTGTCTTAATTTTGTCCATCAGAACTGATTTGACTCTGAAATGTGCTAAAAGTGCTCCAGACTCCAACACCTCTAGCTGTAAACCCTGATCATACAATTCATACAACTCCTTAGTCAATTGTCGCTTCTCTGCACTAATGTGGGCGAGACTGCCTGATGATTTCCTACTCAAAGCATCTGCCACCACATTAGCCTTGCCTGGGTGATATTGAATCGTACAATCATAGTCCTTAAGCAACTCCAGCCATCTTCTCTGTCTCAAATTTAGCTCCCTCTGCTGAAAAATATATTTTAAACTCTTGTGATCCGTGAAAATCTCACACGTCTCACCATACAGGTAATGTCTCCAGATCTTCAATGCAAAGATCACAGCCGCCATCTCCAAGTCATGAGTGGGGTAATTCTGCTCGTGCCTCTTCAGCTGCCTAGAAGCATAAGCAATCACCTTACCGTGCTGCATCAATACACACCCCAATCCGACTCTGGAAGCGTCACAATACACTGTATAACCTCCTGTACCAGAAGGTAATGCCAACACTGGAGCAGAGGTCAAACAATCCTTCAGCTTCTGAAAACTCGCCTCACAAATCTCTGTCCACTGAAACCTCACATTCTTCTGGGTTAACCGTGTCAAGGGTGCAGCGATCCTCGAAAAATCCTGCACGAAACGGCGATAATAACCGGCTAAACCCAGGAAACTTCGAACCTCAGTCACCGTGGTTGGTCTCTGCCAATCCATCACTGCCTCTATCTTCTTGGGATCCACTTGAATACCTTTCCTCGATACTACATGTCCCAAGAAAGCTACACTATCCAGCCAAAATTCACACTTGGAGAATTTGGCATATAACTGATGCTCCCTCAAAGTCTGCAATACTATCCTTAAATGCTCTACATGCTCCTCCTTACTCCGAGAATATACTAAGATATCATCAATGAACACAATCACAAAGCGATCCAGGAAGGGTTTGAACACCCTGTTCATCAAATCCATAAAGGCTGCCGGCGCATTAGTGAGTCCAAAAGACATCACTAGGAACTCATAATGGTCCGTACCTCGTCCGGAATGCTGTCTTCGGAACATCCTCATGTCTTATTCTCAGCTGATGATATCCTGACCGTAGATCAATCTTAGAAAAACATGATGCACCCTGAAGCTGATCAAACAAGTCATCTATTCGGGGGAGCGGATATTTATTACGAATGGTCACCTTGTTCAGCTGTCTGTAATCTATACATAGCCGTAGTGAACCATCTTTCTTCTTTACAAATAGTACAGGAGCACCCCAGGGAGAAGTACTAGGCCTGACAAAACCTTTGTCTAACAAATCCTGTAACTGCTCCTTCAGCTCCTTCAACTCCTGCAGGTGCCATCCTGTAAGGTGGCAAGGAGATAGGAGCTGTGCCCGGTACAACATCAATGCAAAATTCTATCTCCCTGTCAGGTGGCAACCCTGGCAACTCCTCTGGGAAAACATCAGGAAATTCACAAGCAATAGGGACATTATCAACCTTACCTCTATCCACTGCAGTGTCCCTCACAAGAGCCAGATAACCCTGGCACCCCCGGCGTAGCATCCGCCTAGCTGTAATGGCTGAAATTAAATTAGAAGGGGCTGGTATCTGTTCACCACGAAACCCAAACTCTGAATCCCCTGGAATCCGGAAAATCACTTGTTTCTCTCGGCAATCCAGGATGGCATAGTGCCTGGCCAACCAATCCATACCCAAAATAACCTCGAAATCCATCACATTCAACAAATAAGATCCGCCATAAGGTCTCTGCCTACTACAGAAATTGGACACGATGGAAAGTAAATATCTGCCTCTAAGGCATCACTCAGAGGGGTTGTGACTGATAACGGGGTCTTAAGTCTGGCTGGCTGAACACCAAGCCTCAATGCAAAGCTAGGAGACACAAAGGAGTGTGTGGCACCCGGATCTAATAACACCCTAGCCTCAGCATAACAGACCGGAATAGTACCTGATACAACAGCATTTGACGCCCTGGCGTCCTGAGGAGTGAGTGTAAAAACTCTGGCCTGACCACGTCCAGACTGGTAGGAGCTCGAAACCTGACCCTGGCCCCTACCACCAAATCTGCCTCCCGGAGCTCTACCTCCATATCCACGGCCCTGCTGGCCACTATACTGCGCACCCGCCTGAGAAGAACTAGGCGCTGTCCAATGAACTGGGCGGGCAACACTAGCCGCAGAACCCTGAGGGAAAGGCTGCTGGCTGGGAAATCTAGGACATGATTTGGCCATATGGCCCAACTCTCCACACCTAAAACAAGCTCCACTAGCCGCCATACAAGGGCCCTGATGCATCCGCCCACACTGTGGGCACATACTGGTGCCAGAACTAGCGCTGCTGTACCCCGAGCCTGAACTCTGTCCCCTTGAACTATAGCCCCCACTGGGCCTAAACCCCTGTCCAATCCGGAAGCCTCTATAACCCTTCTGGTTGCGTCTACCCTTCTTGTGACCCCTTGGTCTAAACTGCTCTGTCTGCTGGCCTGTACCACCGAAGTACCCTGTACCACCATAATACTGCGCTGCAGGCAGTGTACTAGTTTGCTCCTCTGTGCGGGTCTTCTTCTTAGCACCATCCACTAAGATACCATGAAGGCGAAGGTCAGTCTCCATCTGTCTCGCTAAATCAGTGACCTCCAAGAAGCTACACTTCCTCGACTGTACCAAGGATATGAAATGTGGTCCAAGCCCGGTGATGTACTTACTCGTCTTCGCAGCCTCCGCTGCAACTAACTCCGGAGCAAATTTACTAAGATACATGAACCTGCGGGTGTACTCCACTACAGACATATCATCTCTCTTCAGCTGCTCAAACTGTCTCCGGTACTCTTGCCTCATGGCAAAAGAAATGTAGTTATCTTCAAATCTCGCCCTGAACTGAGCCCATGTCATACCCTCAAGAAACGGCTTGATGTAATCCTTGTACCACTGCAATGCTAAGCCCTTGAGGGAGAAACCTGCCATCTCAATAGTCCGTCTATCAGATGCTCTCAGATCAAATGCTCTCTTCTCCACTTCGTCCAGAAAATCCATTGGGTCACCAGATACCCCATCAAATACAACCTCATTAAGCCTGGTGTACTGGAACAAGGAATGTGATCTGGGTCAAATCCTGGTCCACCCGGCTGAGAACTGCTAGCAGCCTGCTGCCGCTGATGCTCCATAAGTTGCTGGAGAGCTGTCTGCACCCCAGTCATACCTGCCAAAATGCCTCCATAGTGGCTGCTGACACAGGCATCTGCTGTGCCTGAAACTGTGCCTGGGGAATATTAACCTGTGGCTCCTCGGCCTGTGGCTCATCAGCCGGTACTTGTCTAGCTGCTGCACGGGGCCTACCCCGTCTCCTTCGCCCTCTCCCAGGAACTGGTGGATCGGGCTGAAGGGATACCTCATCTTGGGCCTCCTGGGCCTCATCATAGAACTGTGCAGCCTCGGCAGCTGCTGCCGCTGCGGCATCGGCAGCTGCCGCTGCATTAACCCTCGATCTCCGTCTCATACTGAAAAGTAAACACAAGACTATCAGATAACAACAGACGCCCTAACGGACGAAGCAGAAACTAGATGCAATGGTGACAGACAAGGACGAACTCGATCCTAATTCCGCAGTACTGGAAACTTAGACTCTAGGCCATAGGAAATGAACCTATGGCTCTGATACCAACTTTGTCACGACCCAATCTGGGGGATCGTAGACCGGCGCTAGGGAATGGGGAGGCGTAAGGCCACCGAAACCCGTAGCAAGCCTAACTGAAATACTCATACCGACTATCCTGCGATCACCTGACAATATATCAACATACATATATATAATATGCTCAGATACCAAACATCAATAGGGAGAGATAAAATCTCAATTCCCACATACATCACCATCATACACAAAATAAACAGAATTATCTGAATTACAAAATATACTAATATTCCGAAGTACTGCGGTGACACCTAGATTAAATAGACAAGGATTAATAATATCATAATAGTACATGTAACCGCCGTGAAGGAAGAGAATTCGGCGGGTTATCAAGGATCTGGAGAAGGAGGACTGACAGTACCTGAAAAATAAATTGAGACTGTCAGTCTCGAGAGTGAGTTAATATCATATAATTCATACCACATCTACAACCAAAATGTTATACATACTTATAGTAATTCATAATATAAACATGGTAATGAAAATCATATTAATAAAGAAATTCACATAATCATGTATACGCACCCAGCATAGTTCATGTCATAACACAAACATCACATCAATCGAGAACACTAGCAGGACCCTATACTCCAATGCTATAAGCCTTACGGCTCTCTCTCAAATCCAATGAGACTGGCGCCCCGAGAGAATGCTCGACCAGGGTCCTTAACTCCAGTCAACACTTAATCCAATAACCTATAGCCGGCGCCCCGAGAGAAATGCTCGACCAGGGTCCTTACCTCCGACATCTAATATATCATAATCCATAGCCGGCGCCCCGAGAGTAACGCTCAACCAGGGACCTTACCTCCGGCATCCCCGAGAGAAACGCTCAACCAGGGAGCTCATATACATAAACATAAATCTGTATCATAGTCTGATTATTACCGGTGCGCACGCGGTCCTGATGTAACCCATCAGGTGGTATGTCCTGCTATCGTTCCCATTACAAACATTACAAGTACAATGCACAGCAATATCACATCCAGCAGTACACACTCACATCCATCATCACGACAAATCTCATATGCAGATACAATAATAATAATAGTAATAATGATATCGTGTATTGAAATGACGGAATACAGCCTAATGCCATGAATACTGTGCTATGCATGCAGACGATGTGTTATAAGCTATATGATATCAACTCACAGAATATATCAGATCTCAGAATCGCTCCTGCGCCTCAGGCTGTCCTGGCGGAGCTGTCGGACAATCTAAAATGGAAAAGACGTAATCGATAATAAGATTAAGATTTAAACATACTCTAGACTCGACCAGACAACTCACAGACTAAACCGTCATAAAAACTGTACTTATGTTCTACCGAAAATTCGGCAGAACCTCCCCTAAAAACTGGACTAACTCCCTGTAAAACGGGTCCAGAACCTGATAAAAATACACTTCTAATATCCACAATTAATCCAATGTCGAGCCGGGCCACAAACTACAGATAAATCCACGGCTCGACCCAATCCAATCACAATACAGTCCGAATCACGATAAATTCAATTATACAATTAATAGCTTAGATATTAAATAAATACAGTTAATAAAATACGTTTAAATGAAATTTAATACGGTTCGAATCACACGGAATATGATTAAATACAGTATCGAGCCGGAATATACCATTTAAATTATAACTTCCAAAAATACGTACATACGTAATTAAACGATAAATAAAGCATTTTTAATATAAAGACATTATTAACGAACAATTAAAATCGATTATCGTACTAATACACAATTAGGGTTCACACGCGTTTTAGGGTATAGATTCTTTACCGAAGCTCGAATGCGGAAACTGATTGCACCGTCGGAACCACGGAACGGGGACGGACGTTCTGTCCTGGGCACGCTTCCCGAGGTCCGCCGCCGCCGACGGTGGCCGGAAAATTTGAGGGTTGCCGGAAATAGATTCTGAGGACACCCACGCGAAGCCCAAGGCTCAAGGGACCCAAAATGTAATTGTTTTCTTCAGAGGACCACCGGAGTGGCCGGAATCGGCCCCGACAGTCTCCAACTCCGGCGAGAAGCTCCACCCTCCGTTCACCGGCAAAACGACCTTGGAAACGTCGATCAAGGGTGGATCCTTAGGTTTTTGGGGGCTGAGGAGTTCAGATCTGGTGTCGGTTTGGGCGGAGGTGGCCGGAAAACGCGAGAAACGGGAGTGGCAGTTAGAGAGAGAAAATGGCGAGGTGGGTTCCGGCGATTTGAGGCGTTTTCCGATGAATCCAAGGGTGGTCGAAGGTGGCTGGCGTCGAGGTGAGTCTTTTGCGAGTGATTGCAGGCTTGGGGGTGGCCGGAAACGGCTGGACGGAGGTGGCGGCGCTGGAAGGGAGGAGAGAGAAGGGGGCCGCGCGAAGGAGGAAGAGGAAAGGGCCAAAAATGCAATTTGGCAACTTCCAAACTACCTTTAAATCCCTCCATTATTTTAATTCACTACAATTAAGTCCCTAATTACAATTAATTAGGGTTAAACTGTAATTAAAACTTAATTAGGGTATAATTTAGTATATATTTAAGTATTTGCTTTATTTTAAACACTTAAATTAAGCAATATAATTATTAAAATAATTATCTAAATAATTTATATGGCAAAAATAAATATTAAGACCCAAATAATACT
>JAREIK010015306.1:0-12168 GCA_029783825.1 Sapria himalayana
TACGTCCGATAGAGGTGGTGAATATTATGGAAAGACATCGGAAGTTGGACAAATTCCAGGCCCATTTAAGAAAATCCTTGAGTCCAAGGGCATTTGTGCGCAGTATACAATGCCTGGATCGCCACACCAAAATGGCATAGCCAAAGGCGTAATCGTACATTGATGGAAATGGTAAGGAGTATGGTGAATGATAGTTCTGTACCTGTTTCATTGTGGATGTATGCATTAAGGACAGCCGCATACATATTAAATAGGGTACCTAGTAAAGCAGTTCCTAAGACACCTTATGAACTGTGGACATCTAGGAAGCCTAGTTTAAGACATCTTCACGTGTGGGGCTGTCAAGCCGAAGTGAGGATATATAATCCACATGAAAAGAAGTTAGATTCCAGGACCATTAGTGGTTATTTCATTGGATATTCGGAAAGGTCAAAAGGGTATAGATTCTATTGTCCTAACCATAGTACGAGAATTGTAGAGTCCGGGAATGCTCGCTTCATTGAAAATGGCAGTGTCAGTGGGAGTGTGGGAGCACGTGATGTGGAGATAAGAGAGTCATTGATGGACCAAAACCCATCTAATGATCCATCTCAAATTGAAGTTCCTATTATTGTAGCACAGCCAGACATGAATATGGAACAACAACAAATGGATGCTCCAAGCCCAATTATGGATGCCATTGTTCAAGAAGAGGAGGAAAATGCTCAAGTTAATGAGCAAATGCTCAAGTTAATGAGCAAGTGCGACATCAAGAAGAAATAGTATCAAGGAGGTCTACTAGAGAGAAAAGATCGGCTATTTCGAATGACTATATAGTTTATGCACTTGAGCATGAAAATGACTTGAGCATTGATAATGACCTGGTCTCTTTTGACCAAGCCATGAGCGGTGAAAATTCTGATAAGTGGTTAATCGCCATGAAGGAAGAGTTGAAATCCATGGATGACAATGTTTGGGAAATGACGAAATTACCGAAGGATTCTAAAAGAGTCGGCTGTAAGTGGGTCTTTAAGACCAAGCGAGACTCAAAGGGCAATGTCGAGAGGTACAAAGCCAGACTTGTTGCCAAAGGTTACACTCAAAAGGATGACATTGACTACAAAGAGACTTTCTCTCCGGTTTCTAGAAAGGACTCTTTAAGGATTGTAATGGCTTTGGTGGCTCATTTTGATCTTGAGCTTCACCAAATGGATGTTAAAACGGTCTTTCTCAATGGAGATTTGGAATAAGAGGTATATATGGATCAACCTCAAGGTTTTGAGACCACAAGTAAAAGAAATCTGGTATGTAGGTTGAAGAAATCAATCTATGGATTAAAACAAGCTTCCAGACAATGGTATTTGAAGTTTAATGATACCGTATTGTCATATGGGTTTGTAGAAATGACCGCTGACCGATGCATCTACATGAAGTTTGTGGGAAGCAAGTTCATAATCCTTGTGTTGTATGTAGATGATATTCTTCTTGCCGCTAGTGATCGTGGGTTATTGCATGATGTTAAGAATTACCTTTCTAGTAACTTTGAAATGAAGGATATGGGTGAGGCTTCCTATGTGATCAGAATAGAAATATTTCGGGATAGATCACAAGGAATTTTGGGATTATCTCAAAAGGCTTACATCAACAAAGTTCTAGAAAGATTTAAGATGGAATCATGTACACTTAGTCCAGTTCCCATCCAGAAAGGAGACAATTTCAGTCTATCCCAATGTCCCAAGAACGATTTAGAGCATAAAGAAATGGATAATATTCCTTATGCTTCTTTAGTTGGGAGTTTGATGTATGCTCAGACCTATACTAGGCCGGATATAAGCTTTGCGGTCGGTATGTTGGGTCGTTATCAATCAAATCCCAGATTATTTCATTGGAGAGCTGCAAAGAAAGTTTTGAGGTACTTGCAAGGCACTAAGGATCACATGCTCACATATAGAAGAACTAGTAACCTTGAGGTTGTTGGTTACTCGGACTCAGACTATGCCGGATGTAAGGATACCCGAAAGTCCACATTTGGCTATTTGTTCCTTCTAGCTGATGGACCTATCTCATGGAAGAGTGGTAAGCAGTCTGTCATTGCTACTTCCACTATGGAGGCTGAATTTATAGCATGCTTTGAAGCTACAGTTCAATCGTTGTGGCTGCGCAATTTCTTTAATGGTTTAAGTATCATTGGTACCATTGCTAAACAAATGAGGATTTATTGTGATAATGCGGCAGCTGTATTCTTCTCTAAGAATGATAGATACTCCAAGGGTGCCAAGCATATGGATTTAAAGTATCTATCTGTCAAAGAAGAGGTGCAAAATCAAAGAGTTCAAATAGTGCACATTGGCACCCATGATATGATTGCGGATCCGTTGACTAAAGGACTAGCTCCTAAAACATTTATTGACCATATTAGTAAAATGGGAGTAGTCGCGAAGTCCTTGTATATCGGATGATTGGTCATACATGTATGAATTTATGTTTAGCACATTTATGTTTATTTGATACTCTAGATATCGATGTTTGTTTGGATTTTGCTTATCTATGAATCATATTTCAGTTATGCATATTTTATTATGATTATAGATATTAGGTCTTATTTAATACATTGTGGGATAAGGTATTTTCGGGTGTCTACCTTATCAAATTGTGACTGTTTGAATTGAATTGACTTGTGATACATGGAAGGAATCGAGACGTTTGTCAGGCTCGTGACCGCCATGATTCGATCGGTTTAGTTCTTACGAAGTTGTGACTTATATATAACATTTTAAGTGAGCTCAAGTTATGTTAATATGTTGTATACTAGTCGTATATGAATCAAGTGGGAGAATGTTAGAAATTTTAATTTCTAATTGATTCATATAATTTCAGTATTGATAATTGTTATCGTCGTACACACGGTGATGATTAGTGTAGTATTTAAGAGACAATTATCAGGTGTAAATTCCTCTATGCAGATTCGTTAAAATTTAAGTATTTTAGTGTGTTTTGTTATATTAGTAAATGTCTTAATAAAAGACATTTAATATTAGTAACTGTTATATGAGTAAATGTCTTAATAAAAGACATTTAATATTAGTAACTGTTATATGAGTAAATGTCTTAATAAAATATATTTAATATTAGTAACTGTTATATGAGTAAATGTCTTAATAAATAATATTTAATATTAATAACTCTTCCTCTTCCTGCCTCTATATATTTATATATAAAGGCATAGTAAAACACACAGCTAAAAATAAAATAAAAGGGGGTTTGATTCAGAAAGTCAAGAATCAATCAAGTCCTTATATCATCAAAGGATGATTTTAAGTGTTACGGATCTGGCATAGGAAAAACATATATATATTATTACTTGGGACATTCAATTATCGTGATGAATTCTTCAAGTAAGTTTTTCTTTTCATCTTCTGTAAATTATGCCATGATTGTTAAATTGGTTGATTTAATTGTTCTATTAGGATCCAAATTGTTAAATCGCTTCCGAAACTACCCTAAGTCCCCTTTTATTCTAACTTAAGTTTAAGTTAAGAGAGTGGCCCACGTCGTACCACGTGTCCACACTTGCCCAGGTCCGTCTTTACTCCAAAACAATTTATTTCGTTTCAGTTCAAGTTCAAATCATATTCCATGAACTTATCTCAAGTTACTTTCTAACTTTCGAGATTTTCGAAAAAATCTCGTTCATAGGAATCACTGGACACCTGTCATCCCGAAAAATGTGAAAATCCGACTGTCTCATATTTCAACGAAATTCCTTTAGGTAATAAGATTTTGTGAGACGAATCCAACGGTGAGGTCCGTTTTATCACCCGAGATCTAGAAAATTTTCAAGTTTTAAACCTGCATAGTTACGATAATTTACTGTTTTACGATTTTTCAAAAAAATCTATTTTTATCGAGTTTTACAAAATTTGTTTGTTAGACATCTATCTATGTTAAACCATCTTTTTATCAATGTACAAAATTGATGTTCGTCAGCATGTATGGATGAATGAACTTAAAAAAAGAAAAATAATTAACTTCACTCCATTAACAAGGCTTTGTTTGGCATGGTTTTCGGGCTGTTGAAGGTAAACGTGTTCTTGTAAGGGGCATTTGATTTTGAGTGCGCTCCTAAAAGGCGCTTCAGCGCTCAGCTCCGTTTGATCATTTCTCAGTTTCCAGCTCCCTTTTGTATTGCTATCATTCTCACCAAACTTTTTTTCTCACATATTTATTTCAGTCTAACTTTTCACACCAATACGACTATACGAGACGCATTAGAGAACCAAATCCTAGGGTTCCATTTGAAACCCGAAAAGTATTAGGAAAAAAAATGGTTTATTTGAAATCCAAAAAGTACTAAAAAAAAGAAAATAAAGATAAAAAGTATTAGGGAAAAAAAAAAATTAGCTTCATTTAAAATCCAAAAAGTAATAAGAAAATAAAATATAACTTAACAAATTAATTATGTATGTTTATTCAAACTTATTTTATTTGTTTATATATATATATATTATATCTTGATTAAAAAATTAAAAAATATATAATATTTTGATTATATTTAATTTTTCTTTTATATTTTTCATTTGAAACAAAACATAAGAAAATCAATTTCTTTTTTAATTTTTTCTTTCCCTCAAGGAAACTGATTTTCATGGAAAACATAAATAAAAATCAAATATGATCAAAATCCATCAAAATTTTATATATTTTTAAATTTATTCTTTATATAACAAAAAGAAACAAATAAAATAAGTTTAAATAAACCTATATAATTAATTTATTAAATTTAAATCTATTTTTAATTTTTTTTTCGTGTTTCAAAGGTAGCCTAAGAGTTCGGTTCAGGGCATAGCCTGATGGCAGTGACTTTCACCATCTTCATTTGACCATCTGGATTATCAAGACTCCTCGTTTGTAGATGCTGTTCTTGAGCAGCGTCTATGAGGCTCTATATTAAATGACAGAACTGACAATCCCACATCGATTGATGCGACATTCGATCCATGGAATCTTCAGCTTGACAGCCGCAACCTTCTCAGAAGCATCAGTTCGAAAAAGTCGGAAAAACCTTTAATGTTGTTTACTGGTTTCTATATATATATTCCGCTCAGCTCTATATTACATTTCATAATTGACAATCCCACATAGGTTATGTATCGGATAGAGTTACAACCCACATGGTATAAAATAGAGGCGGAGAGATATCCCAAAGCATACCTTTCTCGGCCTTTTGGCTAAGGCCAATTTTGTGGAACATGGTCAAGGTTTCAAGTTCAAAAAAGGCAACAACAAAGGAAAATGCACTAAGCTGGGACCAAAAGGGGGGAGTGTTCAAGAAGCAAAAGTTCATCGGGAAATGCTTCAACTATGGGAAGCAAGGTCACAAATCTTCTGATTGCAGACTTCCGAAGAAAAACAAACTTAAGGAAGCCAATGTGGTTGACGACCTCTCCAAGGATGTGTCTGAAATTGACCTCACTGCAGTGATCTCTGAGGTGAACTTAGTGGGATCAAATCCCAAGGAATGGTGGATTGACACTGGTGCTACCCGCCATGTATGTTCTGATAAGATGATGTTCTCCACTTTTGAACCAATTAAGACAGGAGAAAAGGTGTTCATGGGGAACTCTGCCACATCGGATATCAAGGGACAAGGCAAGGTGGTCTTGAAGATGACTTCTAGGAAAGAGCTGACTCTAACAAATGTGTTATATGTACCTGAAATCCGCAAGAACTTGGTGTCTGGTTCTTTGCTGAATAGTCATGGATTTCGGTTGGTGTTTGAGTCTGATAAATTTGTTCTATCAAAGAGCAGAATGTATGTCGGAAAAGGGTATATGAGTGGCGGTATGTGGAAGCTTAATGTAATGACTATCATTAAGTCAGATATGAATAAAGCTAGTTCTTCTGTTTATATTCTTGAGTCATCTAATTTATGGCATGGTAGATTAGGACATGTTAATTATGATACATTGCGTAAATTAATTAACTTAAATCATATACCAACTTTCCAAATTGATGCAAAGCACAAGTGTGAAACTTGTGTTGAGACAAAACTAACCAGGTCATCTTTTCAAAATATTGAAAGACACACTGAACCTCTTGACTTAATCCATAGTAATATATGTGATTTGAAGCTCGTACAAACAAGAGGTGGTAATAAATATTTTATTACCTTTGTGGATGATAGCACCAAGTACTGTTATGTGTACTTACTTAAAAGTATGGGTGAGGCGATAGAGAAATTTGTTCTCTACAAAAACGAAGTTGAGAATCAACTCAATAGGAAAATTAAAGTGCTGAGAAGTGATCGAGGTGGAGAGTATGAATCGCCATTTGTTGACCTTTGTGCTCAACATGGGATTATACATGAAACCACAGCACCTTATTCGCCACAATCTAATGGAGTGGCTGAGCGGAAAAATCGCACTCTAAAAGAAATGATGAATGCAATGCTGATAAGTTTTGGTCTACCACAAAACATGTGAGGAGAAGCCATTTTATCTGCTAATTACCTTCTAAATAAGGTACCTAAAAAGAAAGCAGAAAAGACTCCATATGAGTTATGGAAAGGAATGAAGTCATCCTACAAATACTTGCGAGTGTGGGGATGTCTGGCTAAAGTGGCAGTTCCTCCACCCAAAAAGGTGAGAATATGACCTAAAACTATTGATTGCATCTTCATTGGTTATGCACATAACAGTGCTGCTTATCGATTTCTTGTTTATGAGTCTAATATCCCGGATATTCACCAGAACACGATAATGGAATCGAGGAATGCATCATTCTTTGAGAATGTGTTTCCATACGGATCCAAGGAAAAGCCTAGTTCATCAAAACGAGTGTTGGAGACTATTCATGAAAATAGTCAGGATGTAGATACTGATGGAGAGGTAGAACCCAGGCGCAGTAAAAGGGCAAGGACAGAAAAATCATTTGGTCTAGATTTTCTGACATACATGCTCGAAGGGGAACCTCAAACCTATAAAGAGGCAGTGAACTCTACGGAGAGTCTCATGTGGAAAGAGGCAATTAAAAGTGAAATTGATTCCATACTGCATAACCATACTTGGGAATTAGTAGATCTTACATCGGGTTATAAACCTCTAAGTTCCAAGTGGATTTTTAAGAGGAAACGGAAAGTAGACGGATCAATAGACAAATACAAGGCAAGACTTGTGATCAAAGGCTTTAGGCAAACTGAGGGTCTGGATTATTTTGACACATATTCTCCTGTGACGAGAATAAACTCCATAAGGATGGTGCTTGCAATTGCTGCACTAAAAGATCTTGAGGTACATCAAATGGATGTCAAGACAGCCTTCTTAAATGGAGATTTGAATGAAGAAATCTACATGGAGCAACCTGAGGGGTTCTCTGCTCCGAGACAAGAAATGAAAGTCTGTAGATTGGTGAAATCCTTGTATGGATTAAAACAAGCACCGAAACAATGGCATGAGAAATTTGACAACGTTATGTTGTCACATGGATTCAAAATCAATGAATGTGACAAGTGTGTCTATGTCAAAGATGATGAACATGGCTATGTCATTGTATGTTTGTACGTAGATGACATGCTGATTGTCGGTAGTGATGATAAGATGATTACATCTACCAAGAACATGTTGAATTCAAGATTTGACATGAAAGACATGGGACTTGCTGATGTTATTTTGGGAATAAAAATCAAAAGAACATCATATGGACTCGTGCTAAGTCAGTCACACTATATTGACAATATTCTTGGAAATTTGATAAGGATAATTCTGGTATAGCCAGAACACCGGTAGATGTAACTCTACACTTTTCCAAGAATAAAGGAGAGAGTGTTGCTCAAGTAGAATACTCTAGGGTGATAGGGAGTCTAATGTACTTAATGAGTTGTACAAGGCCAGACATAGCCTATGCAGTTAATAAACTGAGTAGGTACACGAGCAATCCTGGAGCTATGCATTGGCAAGGAATAATGAGAGTATTGAAATACTTACGATTCACTCGTGACTATGGGTTGCACTACACAAGATATCCTGCTGTACTTGAAGGATACAGTGATGCTAATTGGATATCTAATGATAAATACTCAAAATCCCATAGTGGTTATGTCTTTACACTGGGAGGTGCAGCGGTATCATGGAAATCCTCAAAACATACGGTTATTGCCAAATCCACAATGGAATCTGAGTTTATAGCACTAGACAAATGTGGGGAAGAGGCAGAATGACTACGCCACTTCCTAGAGGACATTCCAAGGTGGCCAAAGCCAGTGCCTCCAATATGCATACATTGTGACAGTCAATCTGCTATTGGTAGAGCACAAAACAGTATGTATAATGGTAAGTCTAGACATATCCGTCGTAGACACAATACCATTAAACAACAACTCTCGACAGGGGTTATCTCTATAGATTATGTAAAATCTTGAATAACATTGCGGATCCGCTAACCAAAGGGTTAAATAGAGAGTTGGTTGAAAAGTCATCGAAGGGAATGAGACTAAAGCCCGTAAAAGAATAAGTCGATGCAATGGATACCCAACCTAGCTGACTGGAGATCCCCAAGATCTAGGTTCAAAGGGACAACCAAATTATAAAGACTTTGATACAATCACTGTGGGATATTATCGTGTCCATTCCTATGATGAACAGTGATGCTCATAAGAAGGTTAAGCTATGCTTTTAATGATCTCTAAGCATTGGCGAAGAGTAACATGAGCTACTCTTAATTTACAGAGAGATCACCTATGTAAGAGTGAAGTGGGGCCGCTTCAGAGGGAATTGAATAGGGCACAATTCCTATTAAACTCTTGCAGAACCAGGCGCATGTCCATGGCCAAAATGGACATAAAAGTGAGAACTTAACTGTGTTTGGAAGATTCCTGTGTGAGATATGTCATCGTCTACACAAATGGCAGAATAGTTCAAGGACATCGTGTCTACTGTTTAGCTAGTAGAGTAAACATATTTTCACAAGGGAAGGTTCAAAGGGTAACACCTACCTCTCCTATGCAAGTTTCAACCGTTGCTTCTATCACCATGTCTGTCTCGCCTTTAGTCATCAATTTCGTTCATGTGGGGAATTGTTGGATATAGTGAATGAAATGGATGACATTCACTGATAATTCTTTGTTCTTAAATCTTTGGATTTCAGTTATAAGAAATTAATGGCACTCAATGAATGAGATTAATGACATTCAATTAATAATTTATTTCGGAATTCTAAAAGTTTGGGAAGCCAAAAGGTTTGGCATTCCAAAAGGTCTAGTCTCTCCTTTATATAAAGGTTGTCGGGGTATTTCAGAAAATAACAGTCAAAAAAGATATTATCGAGTCTCGGGTTTTTCCTTCCTTCGTCCTTTTGTCGGTGATAGTGTAAACACATTCATCAGTTCGCCGGAGTGGCGACAAAGTGCTTTTGTCGACCATTCGACACCCATTTTATCCTGGGAGACAGACGCCCTTGGAATCTCGAAGCACCAACGGAGAAGACGAATTTGTCTTAAGGAAATTGTGAATTTCACAAGACTCGGTTGTTTCTCCAACTTGGTTTTATTCTCCTCTTTCCTTATTGTTTTTAATTTATTTTGGTTTTGTTGAATAACCATTATTTTGCAGCATTATGTTTATGATGCTTGGAATGTCCAAACTTTTGGTTTCTGCTTTCCCAGATTTCTACAACAAGTCAATATTTTGGTTTTATTTATTCCTTCTAACAACGTGGGCCATCGGCTCACATGATATTAAATTAATTTTTTAAGGGTGAGGGCCCACTACAATAGCTTGCTATTGGGGTCCACGAGCGTCGCCTTTGCCTTGCACTACTGCTTGGGCCTGGCGCACCCCTCCATCTCAGATCTGAATTTATTCCTTTTGGTCCGATAATATGGTTGGATTTTTCTAAATTTATTCTTTCTGGTCTAATAATACAGTTCGTTTTTTAGGGTTTTTTGTTTTTGAAAACTGTTTGGTTTAATGTTACACTTCAGTTTTTTAGGATTGTTTGGTTTTTATTTTTGAACACTGTTTTTTATTCTAAAAAATAAGGATATAGGCCCTTAATTTTCGTTTATCTGGAGCATTGTGTTTGGGCCTGAAGCAAATATAAAGTTTGATACGGTTCCATTGTGAGTGGTAGTGGTAGTTAAGTTTAATATGTTTTCACGGTTATGATTGGGTACTTATCATTATGTTTTATTGAAAGTTAGTGCATAGCAGAAAATGACTGGCTATCTTGAAGAAGGTTATATTTGGTACTCTAAAGGTGTGTTCGGAATGAATTTTATCAAGAGTGGAACTGTTCGGAAACTTTTGATTTCTCTAAGGATGGGTAATTATATAATACCATATCGATTCCACGTAAGATTATAAAGTGGTACCTTAAACTTGATGGGTTCTATCACCTATTAGATCGGTTTTCAGGTCTACTCCTATTGAGCTTGGCTATTATCAAGTTGTTTGATTTTTATTTTTGAACACTGTTTTTTACTTTCTTTTTTTTTTTTTTTCAAAAACAAGAATTTCATAGCCCCCGACGGTTTTTAAAAACAAGAATCAAATATGCCATTAATTTTCAAAAACAAGAATCAAATATGCCATTAATTTTCGTTTGTCTAAAGCATTGTGTTTGGGCCTTGGGGCAAATATAAAGTTTGATTATTTCGAGCTGTTTGGACGGGCTTCACTGTTTATTACTTACTGTAGTCCAAAATTTAAAATATTGAAGAAAATAAATGGTGAAGGAAAATAAAATATCTATTTAAAATAAATAAATTATTTTGCATGATAATTCAAATTTATTTCACTTATTTATCCTCCTCTGTATTAAAAAAAAAATTATTGCATTAAGTACTGTCTAAAAAAATCTACATGGCTCCACACAATAAATATGTGAGGTGGATGTTTATTTTTAGTAGATAATAGCATTTTAGGAAAATTTAAAAGATAGGCTACCAATAAATATGATTAGAGATATATGACTGAAATAAATAGAAAAACAGATAATGAGATAGGTGTATATTTGTTTTTTTCTTTCTTTTAATAACAAATGGCATTTTAAGAAATTTTAAAAGATGTCCTTATCCATATGTATAACTCGTATGATAGAACGTTAAACGTTTAAATAGGTAAAACATAAGAATAGGAAAGGTCTTGGATTCGAGTAGACAGTTTATTATATTATAACTAAAGTATTTAGTTGTAAAAAAAAATACAAGTGTCCTTAAAGACTCAAATAGATATAAGAAAAATATAAGAATTTTAGACAAATTAGGAGATCCATTTACCTTAAAATTTTAGACCAAGACCTTTCCTATTCTTATGTTTTACCTATTTAAACGTTTAATGTTCTATCATACGAGTTATGCATATGGATAAGGACATCTTTTAAAATTTCTTAAAATGCCATTTGTTATTAAAAATAAAGAAAAAACAAATATACACCTATCTCATTATCTGTTTTTCTATTTATTTCAGTCATATATCTCTAATCATATTTATTGGTAGCCTATCTTTTAAATTTTCCTAAAATGCTATTATCTACTAAAAATAAACATCCACCTCACATATTTATTGTGTGAAGCCATGTAGATTTTTTTAGACAGTACTTAATACAATAATTTTTTTTTTATATTTTTCGTATTTCAATAAAAAATTATATGAAATAAATACTATATAAATTAATATGTGTAATTATGAAAATAAAAATCAAAACATTTGTTTTTTTCAAATTAAATCCTTAATACAATAAAATAAACATTATAAAGTATTTGTTTTAATTGATCAATAAAATTCACATCTATATAAAAATTTTTAATTTTTTTTAATTTAAAATTTTCATATTTATCCATTTTATAAAATAATTATTTTTGTTGATAAACTGATATTTATTTTCATTTTTTGTATCTATTTATTTTGTATAATATATTATAATATTATGTTCTTATAAGGATTCGAGCTTTAGATCTCATCTCCCTAACCCCTTACCATATTTTTACTACTCGAGTCACGGTTCAAGTGCAAACTAACATTTGTTTTAAATTTACAAAATTGATTTTTGAAATTAATTTTTACCCTTAATTATTTCATGTAATAAATAAATATTAAAAAAAATTATTCTAAGTTAACTATGAGAACTATATGAAATCAAATTTGTTGAAATTTGTTTTTTTTTTTTTTATTTTTTTGACATCTATTTACTTTA